>JAOTQR010110844.1:0-26069 GCA_025774065.1 Solanum ossicruentum | reverse complement strand
ATATGACTAACTTTTGGGGAATAAACTAGATTAAAAAAAAAAGAAAAAGGTTAGTATTAATACAAGTATCACAACATAATAAAAGCCAAGAACAAAGCAAATAAACCAAGTAACGAGCTTGGCAGGCCAATTAGTCAACATATCCTATTTTCTAAGAATTGGACCTGCTAGACCTTTAATTCCCTGCTGCTGCTACTGCGTAAAAATGGGCTCTTTTTGCCCTTATAGTCTGTATATACCAGCTGTATACTAGTGTATACAGACGTATATGGCTCCTTGTATCAGCTCCAAGAACATACAAATCACCTTCCGGAATCTGTATCTGACTCCTAATAACTCCAGGGAGACTGTAGATGCAAGGGTGAAGTCCCAAGAGGGCTCAAAACGTCACATGTGCCCAAAGAAAAAAAAAGAAAAAAAATGCATAAGATATTAATCCGGCTCAAGTTTATTAAGAATAAAACATTCAGGTATCAAGTGATATGACAAAATCATGTTCAAGGTACAGTAACTCATGGTGCAAATAAACATAAGCATGGCAGAAATGAGACAAGCATATCACAAGTTAATATAACACCCAAAATTTTAAAATATTGATGAGGACATGCTACAATAGCATGTTCAACCAAGTCACAGTAACCCAAAAACAAGTTTTTGATCAAACTTAATCACGCAGTCAAAGAAGAGACTTTAAAACAAAAGAAAATACATAATGAACTAAAACAAGGTCGGCTTTGGTTAGAGATCTGAAGATACCCAAATAAACAGCCTTGATGTATAGGATGGGAGTGGCAAAGTGTAAACATTAGAAGAACGAGCTTCAAACACATTTCGACACAAAGAGTTTATGGCAAAATATTTTCGGAATTTTCTGAGAACATAACAAACTGAAACAGAGCACAAAGATGGGGATAGGAGTGAATTTTACACAATAAAAGAAAGTAAAATGCAAGTTTAGAAAGTAACCAAAGACGTCACAAGCCACAGATGCTGGAACATGACAGGTTCATCTTTTTACTCGCTAAATTCAAATAGCAGCTAGCATGTGACTACAAAAGGTAAATCGGCTACTGCACTATGACTTAAACAAACTTAGATCCTTTGAAGGCACATGGAAGAGCCAGATTTCAAAGAAACGTCTTAATACATGCTCAAGTGAAAATTAAACACAGTTTGTCACCGGTTAAACCCACATAATGCTATTGACTCATTACAAACTAATTCCAGAGATGAAAAAAGCTAAAAATAGAGTTTAAACCAAATGACACATATTTTGAATGATAACCCGAGGATGAACCAGTTGCTGCATCCTAAAAATTAAATATTTTCTCTCTCTTTAAGGGACTGGAAAATGGCAGGAATCCAAAGTGTAGGTATTCTAACACATACTAAGTCAAAACAAGGAACAACCTGTCACAACGTAGAGTAACATGATGACACCATTTCTACAGCAGCTAGTTCATGAGAAGAAGGGATAAATCAGATGACGAGAACCCGTACTTTCTCTTTCACAGTAACCTTTAATGCACTATGAACATAATAGCAGACACCCGAGCGAATTTGACTTCCAGTTTATATAAATGAAAGCAACATTCCAGGAAGAAGAAGATGCAAACTACAACAAATTAAAGGTTTAGCAGAAAATGACATATAGATACGACAGTAACATATAGATAAGTTAATAGCATTCCTCAGATGGATCAAAAGCTTCAGAAAAGAATAAAAGCAAGGAAAGTTAAAGTATAGATGAGGATGTATGTACTATTAGAATTCAAACATTTAAGAATTCATATGACGATCTGTGACTCAAAACTTCGAATTTTAAGAGATACCAGGTGATAACAGGAAGAAATTAACAACAGCAGGCTGTATAACTGAAAATTAGAGGAATTAACAAACAGCAGAACTCGAATACCATAGACAGACTGTAAAATGCTAGTAAACTATCGAAACCTCATTAACGGTCAAAAACTAATACTAAATCTCTTTTTTGTTCATACTTGAAACGAACTTCAATGAATAACCCAGGCAAACCCAAAACACGAAAGAGAAATCATTCATTTAGAACAGACAACTCTTAACAGTGACAACGTCATAACGAACTGAAAAATAATGAAGCTGATAACAAACTACATTTTGTCCATTAATGCTACAAGCACAATGAACTAAAACAAATTAAAATTGAAGAGAAGTTTACCTTCTTTTGAAGAAGGAACTGGACCGAGATGCTTAAAAAGAACTTCCACCGCTAAGAGAGCCTCGTCTACAAGCTTCCTGTCCTCGAGGGTCGAGATTTTTGCTTCAGGAAATTTTCCGAAATCAGTGAACACTCGAAAAATTAGTTTTGTTTTCAGTGGGAATTGAATATCTCCTAAGGTGAAGAACCGCTCTTTTTGTGAGAAAAATCCCTCTTTTACAATGGAGTTGTGAGAAAAATCCCTCTTTTACAATGGAGAAGAAGGGGCAATTTACAGGCAGATTCAGGGGGGAAAACGGACTCAATTTGAAACTCAAACGTTATCAACACGCTTCCAAAAGCTGGAGACTGCCCCAAGTTGACTCAACCTTGCCCGTGTGGCTCAAGGACGAATGGGTTGATCTCGTTTACGGGGGTGGGCAGACCGCGTGCTGCTAGTTTGCGGCTGAGTCGCAGCTTTTGCTGCGTCGCTGGTTGCTTGTCTGTTCTTGGCATCATTGTGGTGCTGTTGTTCGCCAATGGCGAAAAAAGAGGCGAGTGTGTCTGTGTTGATCGCCAATGAGGAGCGAAAATATTGAAGGAAAGGGATTTGGGCGAGCGCATGTGTGTGTTGAAGTATGTATTGTGTATGTATGTAAATGTTGCTGTGGGCTGACAATGAATAATTGAAACGGGATGGATCGGGTTTAGATGAAATCGGGCTGGATGCTTGGTCTAATATTGAAAAATTTATAGTTGAAAATGAGTTCAAAGGGATGTGACTCAACTTAAGAAAATAGCCGTATCAATTGCAATTGTGACTAAATAAACATAATCAAATCGAATTCGATTGAATAATTTGATTATGAGATGAATTAATACAAATTAATTGAAGAGTTTTTTAATATTGACAACCTGAATTTATTAAATTAATTACAGAATAATAACTCCTAGAAAATGAAATTTATTTGAGAAAATATTTTTTTATTTTAAAACTAATTATTTCGAATTGTCAAAATTAAAAGTTCCATAATTATTTTATCCTGTGGAGGGTAAAAGTTGGGTGTCAACACCCTTTATCCTTATTTAAATTCTCTTATTGTTGTTTAATTGTTTTCGCAACCAAGGATGTGTAAATGATATGCTAAGAAGGTTGTTTAGGATCCCTTTGGGTTCCCATTCACCGTGTTACGTCTAGGCCCGAGGACTTGGGTCGTGACATTATCTTAAATTTCTCTTATTTTATTCTCTATATGTTTGCTCCATTTTAAGGTGCGACGTGATTAAAAATCTGACTTTAACAAGTCGTTTGGTGTGAAGGATAAGTGAAAATAATCCCCAGATAAAAATATAGTGACCCTTAAATTGATGTTTGGTTGGTAAATCCGGGATAACTTATCTCGGGACTAATAAATAGTACCGGGATAAGTTATCCCTCTTCTTAGGAGATATACTAATCCCGGGATAACTTATCCCCGGATAAAAAGGGTAAATCACAAAGATAACCTTTTAAATCTTTTTTATATCTCATTTGTATATTTGCGTATATTTATATTATTTTTAATATAATATATAATAACATTCACAACATTTGCTCCTTAATTTTATGATACTTTTTCATATTTTCTTATTAAAAAATTGCATTATATAATATGATTTTTGTTGACTAATTCTTATCCTTTATATATATTTTTTTATTTTTCACAAATCCTTTTTTACTTTAACAAACTTAAAAATAGAGGTTCTATTTTTAAATTAAATAAGAAGAAAGTTTTTTTTTAAAAAAAATGTGTTTGGTATTATCATGGAAATGTACACATAAAAATATTTAAGCTAAATAAGATGAAAGATTTATTTTAAAAATGAATATTGAATAACTAAAGCTAGCAAAGAAAATACATATTAAAAAAAACTAATAAAGTGAAGGATGTTTTTGTAAATAAACAACATATTTTTAAAATTTATGCAACAAACCAAACACCCAATAAAAAATAATCTCAGTATAACTATCCCATCATTACTAATTATAGCATAACTTATCCCATCATAACATGTATTCAAACCAAATGACCCCTAAATATTAATCCAGCAAACCCTAAACCTTGTAATTGATAGATAAACTAGTTAAGCTATTTGAATTTAAATAGAATTTTAATCAGAGTTAAAAATATGGAAATTTCTCGAGTCTGTAATTTGATAATAAAAACTATGATAGTAGCTACAGGTACCCACTAGGCTAATTAATTAGTCATAAGCCTTTGTAGAAAACAATAACAATAACTATAACGACTTGAATTGTCATTATTTAGAGGGAACAAAACTTGTGAATTGAAAATCATCCTGGACTAGTGTCATCTGATCATAGCAGGAATATTCACCGTCTGGCAGTTTCGCCGGCGCTAGATGACTCCCGGTCGTAGTTGTTAACTCACAAACTGTGGGGCTTCCAGGGCATCCGGCCGAAGTTTCTCTAATAATTATACAATCCATCTGTAACGAGACCTCTAAGAGTTCCAGCAAGCCTGGCAGCACAGGATGACGCCTGGTAGTATTTTATTAGTCAAGGAATAGGAAACAAGCGATTTTGATAGTTTTTTGTGAGTGTTAGCTCACGGAATGTGGGGTTGCTAGGGATCCAGCCGAATTTTCTCAAAATATTACACCAACCCATCCATAATGAACCTACCAAGAGTCCCAGCAAGCCTGGTGGCACGGATAACACCCTGTAGCATTTTATGGGCCAAAAATAGGAAAAGAGCAATTTTGATAGTTTTTTGTGGGTGTTAGCCCACAAAATATGGAGTTGTCGGGGATACAGCCGAAGCATCTTGAAAAATTACACTAACCCTTCCGTAATGAGCCCAACAAGAGTCCCAATAGGCCTAGCAACGCTGAACGACGCCCAATAGCATTTTATGGGCTAAGAAAAAGAAACAAATGATTTTGTGGAAGTTTTTGTGGGTGTTAGACCACGGAATATGGGGCTACTGGGGGATACAGCCGAAACTTCCTGAAAAATTACACTAACCCATCCATAATGAGCTTGCCAAGAGTCCCAGTAGGCTCGGAGGCGGCGAACGATGCTCAATAGTATTATATGAGCCAAGGATCAGGAAGCAAGTAATTTTTGCAGTTTTTCGTGGGTGTTAGTCCGCGAAATGTGGGGAAGCCAGGGGATTCGACTAAAGTTTCCTAAGTAATTACACCAGCCCATCCATGACGAGCTCAGCCAGAGTGCTAGCAATCCCGGTGACACAATACGACGCCTGGTAACATTTTATGGACCAATGAACAGGAAATAGGTGATTTTGATAGTTTTTTGTGGGTGTTAGCCCACGCAATATGAGGCTGCCAGGGGATCTAGCCGAAGTTTCTGAAAAAATTACCCCAACCTGCCTGTAATGAGCCCATCAAGAAACCTAACAGGGCGGGCAGCGCCAGACGATGCCTAGTAGCATTATATGGGCGAACAAAAGAAAACATTTTTTTTTGTAGTTTTTCGTAGGTGTTAGCACATGAAATAAGGGGATGCCGACGGATCCGATCAAAGTTTCTTAAAAGATTGCACCAACTTGTCCTTAAGAGCACTCCAAGAGTCCTTGAAGGCCCAGCAGCACCAAATGACGCCCGATAGTATTTCATAGGCTAAGGAACATGAAACCGACAATTTTTGTAGTTAATTATGGGTGTTTGCCCACGGAATGTGGGCTTGTCGGGGATCCGCTTGACGTTTCTCAAAAACTTACACCAACCCATTTGCAACAAGTATGCCAAGAGTCCCAGAAGGTTTGACAGCGCCAGATAATGCCGGGTAGCATTTTATGGGCTAAGCAATAGGTAAAAGACAGTTTTGGTTGTTTTCGTGGGTGTTAGCCCAGGGAATATAGGGCTATCGGGGGATCTAACCAAAGTTCCAAAAAAAATTACACCAATCTGTCCGTAGTGAGCCTGACAAAAGTCCCTATAGGCCTGGTGATGCCATGATACACTCGGTACCTTTTTTTGGGCCAAGGAACAGGACAAAGGCGATTTTGAATGTATTTCGTGGGTATTAGCTCATATAATGTGGGGCTATCGGGGTATCCGGGTGAAGTTCCATAAACAATTACACCAATCCATTCGTAATGAATCCAACAAAAGTCCCAACAGTCCTGGTGGCGCCGGACGACGCCCGGTAGCATTTTGTGGGCCAAGAAAAAATAAATAGGCAAATTTTTGCAATTTGTCATGGGTGTTAGCCCATGGAATGTGATGTTTCCGGGGGAACCTACCAACGTTTTCCAAAAAATTACACAAACTCATCCATAAAGTGCCCGACAAGAGTCCCAACAAGCCCGACGATGCCGAACGACCACTGATAGCATTTTATGGACCAACAAACTATAAACAGGCGATTTTAGTAGTTTTTTCATAGGTGTTAGCCTACAAAATGTGGGGATGCCGGGAGATCCAACCAAACTTTCCTGAAAATTACACCAACCCATCTATAACGAGTCCAACAAAAGTCCCAACAAACCTGGTCAGCGCTGGAGGATGTTCGGTAGCATTGTATGAGCAAAAGAAAAGGAAACAGGTGATTTTGGTAGTTTTTCGTGGGTGTTATCCCATAGAATGTGAGGCTACTGGTGATATGGCCATAGTTTCCCAAAAAATTATACCAACCCATCAGTAACAAGAACTAAATGAGTCCCAGAAGGCCAGCAGTGTAGAACAATGCCCGGTAGCATTTTATGGGCCAAGAAAAAGGAAACAGATGAATTTAGGAGTTCCTCGTGGGTGTTAGCCCATGAAATCTGGGGTTACTAGGGGATCCAAACAATGTTTCCAAAATACTACACCAAGCCATCCGTAACGATCCCAACAAGAGTCCAAGTAGGCCCAGTGGTGCCAGATGACATTCGATAACATTTTATTGGCCAAAAAATAGTAAACAGACGATTTTGGCAGTTTTTCGTGGGTGTTAGCCAACAGAATATGGGGCTTCCAGGGGATCCAACTGAAGTTTCCTGAAAATAGTAAACCAAATCATCCATATATAGCTCGACAATAGTTTCAACAAGCGCAATGACGTCGGATGATGCCTCGTAGCATTTTATGGGCCAATGAAAAAGGTAATTTTTGAAGTTTTTCTTAGGTGTTAGCCCATGAAATGTGGGGATGCCGGGGGATATGGTCAAAGTTTCCAAAACATTTACACCAACCCATTTGTAATGAACCCGGCAAGAGTCTCGGTATACCGGCAGCGCCGAGCGACGCCTGGTAGCATTATATGGGCCAAGAAATAGGAAATAGGCAACTTTGTTAGTTGTTCGTGGGTGTTAGCCTATGGAATATGGGGCAGTCAGGGGATCCAACTGAAGTTTGCTAAAAAATTACATTAAACTATCTATAACAAGCCTGACAAGAGTCTCAGCAGGCCCAATGATGCTGGACTGAAACGATCCCAAAAAGTGCCCGAAAATATACCTCAGAATGCCTAGAATTTCAAATTCCATATATCTCAAAATTTGTGTGTGATATCGAAAATGCGACTTTATATTCTTGTTCAGGGGATCAAAATTAGGGGAAAAGGGGTCTAACCCCAGTTTTTAAGAAACTGAATCGAATTATGATTTTTCAAAGTGGGCTAAAAATAGTGAGGTTTGTGCGCCGCTTCCGCGATGTGCACCTATGTTATTTTGGGACTGTTTTTTTTAGTTTGATCCAGGACTTCTAAGTCTTGGGCTTAAGTATTCCTAAACGTGATTTTACTTATACTTAGCCATATTTCACCCTCATATCACCCTAAACATTCCCCATTACTCACTCCAACACATAGCCATATCTTTTACTCCTAAATTGAAGTCTCAAAACCCTCATCCGAAACTAAGGATTTCTTTCAAGCTTCAAGCCTCCATTTTCAATCTTCATCAAGAGCTTCTTTAAAGCTAAGGTATGTAGGTTCTAGCCATTGGATCCTTCCACCCATGGTGCCCTGACCTCCGTTTTACTCAATTTGCATGATTTAAAGTTGATTTTACAATTGGGTTTACTAGTATGAACATATGTATGAACTATGTTAAAGCTATGCAAAGTTATGACTGTTTTGCTATGTTTTGAGCTATAAATCTTGGATCTATTGTAAGATTTGATGAGGGGTTTTGATGTATATTGCTTGAGGGTGTTGCAAGGTGCTTATTGATTGTTTTACAATGGATTTTCTTACATGATTTCATCTCTATATTTTATGATTTTATACTAACATTACACACCCTCTAAGTGTTTGATAAAATGCCCGGATGTGGTTTCTTGAGGAATTGAAGGTCCAAAGCATGAGATATGATATGATTGCTGTTATGATGATGAAAGAAGCTTATGTATATAATATAGTGTATATAAAGTGTTGCATTAGACCATGCCTGATCCGGGGAGACTAAGAGCCCGGATAACTTTGTCGAGGGGTTTGCACCTTGATAACCGAGGTAGGGTTTTGTACTCATCAACCATGTGATTGGGTTGTGCTTTGCCACCAGGGTGATAAGGTGAAATTATCATCAATCATGTGAGGGGTTTGTACCACACCACCAGGGTGATGGCGTGAAAGCATCATCAACCAACGAAAGGGTTTGTACTTTGGAAATCTACATATATGATATCCTATATGAGCATGAGTTACTTAAGCATGTTTTACTTATGCATTGATCATACATGTCATATTGTTATATTATGCCTATTGCCTATTTTATGCATTTTGATTAAGGTCCCTATCTCTTGTTCCATGACATCCTACATACTTAGTACATTCAAACGTACTAACGCATACTCTTGCTTACATGATATCACCACGTAGGAACCGATGCCAAGTTTACCATCCTCCTCCTCCTCCACGTGGCTAGATTGGTACTACTCAATCTTGTTGATGAGTCCTCAACTTCGGAGACCTTTGTCTATGTTGCTCTTATTATGTATTAAGACATTCTTCTTTATATTATATTTTGACTATGAGGGTGAGCCCGATTGCTTTTTCTTGGCCCCCGTTCTTATCTATGTATTAGAGATATTTGTTGGACATGTTATGTATCTATGATATATGCTTTGACTCTTCGTCTCTTGATTATGATGTTATGCAAATTTTCCCCTTAGCCCTTTTGTCCCTACTCTCACCCTTTATGTCTTTTATATGCTTTCGCGACCAATGGTGTGTAATGATAAGTCAAGAGGCTTGTTTGGGGTTCCTTTGGGTTCCCCATTCGCCATATCATGTCTACGCCCTAGGCTTAGTTCATGACACGGATGATGCCCGATGGCATTTATGGTAGTTAGCCCACGGAATGTGGGGCTGCTAAGAGATCCATTTGAAGTTTCCTAAAAAAATAACACCAAACCATCTATAATGAGAAAAATAGATTCCCAGTACGCCTGACAGTGCCGAACGACGCTCGGTAGCATTATATGGGCCAAGAAACAAGAAATAAATGATTTTGGCAGTTTTTCATTAGTGCTAGACCACGGAATGTGGGGCTTCCAAGTGATCCTATCAAAGTTTCCTAAACAATTACACCAAACCATTGGTAATGAGACTAGCAAGAGTTGTAGCTATCCTGACTACGCTAAATGACGCCTAGTAGCATTTTATGCGCCAAAGAAAAGGAAACATATGATTTGGTAGTTTTGTAGGTGTTAGACCATGAAATGTGGGGTTTCCAGGGGATCTCATCAAAGTCTCTTAAAATATTATCCCAACCCATACATAATGAGTCAGGAAAGAGTCCCAGCTAGCCTTATGGCACCAAAAGATGCCCAGTAGCATTTTATGGGCCAAGGAATAGAGAACAAGCAATTTTGGCAGTTTTCATGTGTGTTATCCCATGGAATGTTGGATTGCAGGGGGATCCAATTGAATTTTCTTGAACAATTACATCAATCTATTTGTAACAAGCTCGGCAAGAGGCTTAGTAGACCCAGCGGAGCTGAATAAAGCCCGGTAGTATTTTATAGGCCAAGGAACTAGAAACAGGCGATTTTGGTAGTTTTTCATAGGTGTTAGCCCACGAAATATGGGGTTGCCGAGGGATTCGACTGAAATTTCATGAAACATTACACCAACTCATCCATAACAAGCTTGGTAAGAGTCCCAATAGGCCTGGCAGCACCGAACAATGCCCAATAGCATTTTTTGAGTGAAGGAACAGGAAACAAGCAATTAATGCTCTATAGCATTTTTTGGGTGAACGAACAAGAAATAGGCAATTCTTGTAGATTTTCGTAGGTGTTAGGCAACAGATTGTGGGGCTATTAGAGGATTCAACCAAAGTTTCCCAAAATATTACAACAACCCATTCATAATGAGTCCCTTAAGAGTCTTAGAAGGCCTAGTGGTACTGAAAGACGTCAGATAGTATTTTATGGGCCAAAAAAAACGAAACAAGCAATTATGGAAGTTTTATGGGTGTTAGCCCACTTAACCTAGGGCTGTCGGGGGATCTGGCCAAAGTTTCCCTAAATATTACATCAAACTATCGGTGTTGAGCCCTCTAAGAGTCCTAATAGGCCCCGCAATACCAGATGGCGCCCGATAGCATTATATGGGCTAAAGAACAAAAAACAGGTGGTTTTTGTAGTTTTTCGTGGGTGTTCACCCATGAGATATGGGCTACTGGGGGCCGGCCTGAGTTGCCCAAAAATTTACGCCAACCCATCAATAACAAGCTGACGAAGAATCTAGAAGGCCCAACGAAACCAAATGACGTCTGGTAGCATTTTATGGGACAAGGAAAATCAAGCAAACAATTTTATGTAGTTTTTCGTGGATGTTAGCCCACAGAATGTTAGGCTGCTGGGGGATCCGATTGAATTTTCCAAAACAATTACAACAACCTATCGTTAAATAGCCTTCAAAGAGTCACAATAGGCCTGACTACTCCAGACGATGCCTTTTAGCATTTTATGAGCCAAGGAAAAGAAAATAGGAGATTTTGAAATTTTTCGTGGGTGATAGCTCACATAATGTAGGGTTGTCGAGGGATCCAACCAAAGTTTCCCAAAATATTTCCCCAACCCATTTGTAATGAGCCCAAAAAGAGTCCTAATAGGCCTACTAGAACTAACAGTGCCCGGTAGCATTTTATGGGCCAAAGAATAGTAAACACACGATTTTGATAGTTTTTCTTGGTTGTTAGACATGAAATGTCTGGCTGTCGAGGCATTCAGTCGATGTTTCATAAAACATTATAGTAACCCATTCGTAATGAGCTCGGTAAGAGTCCTAGTAGGTTCGACGGTGCCTAACGATACCCGATAGCATTTTATGGGCCAAGGAACATGGAACAAATAATTTTGACAGTTATTCATGGGTTTTAGTCCACAAAATGTGGGGCAGCCTGAAGATCCATCTAGAATGACCTTCTGTTTGGTTCTCGAGGCTTTCAAACTCATTTTGAGGCCCTCAATGGAATTTGGATAAAAAGATCATTGGAGTGAGACCCACAATCAATCGTAACAATCTCGTATAAAAATTTTGACTATGCCATTGAGTCGAACATATCAAATTTTGTAGGGTAGCAGAGTTTGTTTACATGTATGGGACTCCGTATGAATCATGAACACACCATCAGAATTTTTGGAAACTAAGTGCATATAAGCTTTTAGATGATATCTACATCGAGTGTAGCAAAATTGTACTCCCACAATCATTGGCCCTTGACCGCATTTGCATAGGTAAATAGCACTAGTGATCTATGATCACAAGCTAGAAAGCCGCATTCAAGGAGGTTGGGTAGTCAACTCTCTGCGTACACAGAGGACCGTTTGTGTTCGCGAAGGCCAAATCTTGTACTCTGCGGTCATGGGTACTGATCACTGCAATCATAGAGGCTGATTACAGGGCCTTTTTATATAACTTCTATTAGACGAATTCAACGTTTTGCTTAATTTTGTAAAGGTGATATCTCTCTAATTCTGAGTTAAATTCAAGCAATTCAAAAACCTAATTTTAGGAAAATTTCATGAGGAATGCATTGCTGAGTACGGAAACTTGATTAGAAGCTTTATTTGAGGTAAAATATATTTTTAGCTGCTGCATTGTGAGTTTTCAAAATGGTTTTTTGGTTGATTTGTGTGGTATGATAACTTAGACATTTGTGGTCCATTTTTAATAATCGTGGGATCTAAATTGGGTGAAATTTAGTAAGGATCATCGTAGGACAGTTGGTTTCAACTTTTGGAACTCCATTGTCGGTAAACCATCCTCTGTAGCTACTACCCTATTTTCGTTCTTGCCCAAAATTTTGGTTTCATTGCATAATCATTTATTGACATTTCTTGACCCTGAATTGAGTTTGTAATTATTAATTAGGCTTAGAATGCTATTTTGGTCAAATTTTTGAGGTCAATCCAAAATTTCAAATGCTAGTCCCACGTTTCCCATTTTAGGCACCAAAATTGGTTCATCTTTGTCTCTTGCGAATTTAGTGTCCAAATGAACATCAAGGTGTTCTAAATGTAACTGTTGTAGTATGGAAGCATTCAAAGGTTGTTCAAAAAGGAAAAGCCCTCGAAGAATGAGTTTGAGCACGCATGATCAACCTATAGGTAGGCTACGATTTCCCTTTATGTAGATTGAGATCGTTTGAGTGGAATCATGTTGAGTTAGTTGGAATCCAGGCAGGGTGTCTCATTTACATGCCTTAGGTGTTAGAAATCATGCTTTAGTCCTTTATTGATATTTTCGAGTAACTATATGAATGTATGATATCTTAATAGCTAATATTATTGTTAGTAGTACCGTCTCCCTATATTATGGTGTTGTAAGGCATGTTGAAAATGTTGGAATATCAGGGTTGGGTAGATTATTCATGTGCCTTGGGGTTAGAATCACGTTTTAGGTCCTTTCTAAAGTTCTTGGGGGTATTTGTAAGCATGTAGTTCTTGTTGTTACTTGGTAGTTCTGTTGTCAATATTAGTTTCTTATTATTGCTGCTATGAAGCATGATGGCCTTAATGTAGGGTTGATAGAAACCTTTTTTAGATGTCCCCATGTTGTTTTGGTCGACCCAGATCCCTATAAAATGGTGTAACAGATTAGGGTCTGGTAGTGAAACCTAAGCTAGGTAGTAACTGGTCCAAATAAACACATTATTATCCATATTTCCCTATGTTTGATGTCCTCGAGCTATTTTGGAAAGGTTAGGTCCTATTTTGTTTTGGTTTCATTTTCAATAGATAATTGTGTGGTCACATCAACCCTAATCATTGTGGAAGGTAATCTTTGATAGTATTGAAAGAAAATTGCTCACCTTCAGCTAGTTTGAGATGAGCATTCCAGGTATTGGGTAGTCCCAGTGTCAAACTCTTATTGATTAGGCAAGCATTCTGGGTATTGTGTAGTCCCGACCTCAACCCCTTTTATATTATTTAGGTTAGCATTCCAGGTGTTGGGCAGTCCTGGTCTCGACCTAGTTACACAGACCTAGTTAGGTGTAGATATCATAGTTCTTCACATTGAATTCTCTTAGTTGTGTGGTTATTGGTTCCTTTTTATCATTGAAAATTTATTTGACCCTAATTTAGGTGTATTCCTCTTTTTCATATTATTTTTACCTTTTCTGATTAGTCAACCTATGATGACTATTAGGTTCCTATTATTCTGGTACTCATACTATACTCTACATCTACTTTAATGATGCAGGTTCAAGCACCAGTTATCAGTGCTAATTGATCATCCTTGTAGCAGCCTACATCAACAACAGGGTGAGAATTTGGTATTTTGGATCATTTCTGTCTCCTTCAGCTTTGTAGCCTAACTTTTTGTGTATTTTGAGACAAGCCATATCTTATAAGTATTTTCAGTCTACTTTTGGAACTTGTACTCTGTATTTTGTTTAGAGTAGCTTTACACTAACGACATCCAGGTTCCGAGAAAGATCTTTACTTATATTTAGTTCATTTGTTGCATTTTTTCTTTTATATTGTCTTCTCTATGCTCAACATATTAGTTTTTCACCGTATACCCATTATTCATAGCTTTTGGTTATGGGTTGGGTTACCTATCTGCAGGTTATGCTAGGTGCCATCATGACCAGAGAAATCAGGTCTTGATAGCACAAATCCTTGATAAAGTCCCATCTTAACAGAAAAATACTCCTTTCCTCCTCCCAACATTCTTACCTTATTTATTAATCTATTTTTGTTGTGCCCATTACTAGCTATTTCGATACTGGGTTATGCTTGCCTATTGGGGTTTAAGGTAGGCTCCATTATGACCGATAAAGTGGGATCATGACCAGTTGGTATCCGAGCTCTAGGTTCGGTGGTCTCACCTTTACAAAGCTACCATCTAGTAAGGTCCTGCGGATACGTGCAGAAATGACCGTATCTTACCTTTGGAGACTAGCGAATGCATTAGGAATGTCCTTTTAATTGGGTCATGTCCTTTATCACCCTGATTGTGTCATGTCCTTTATCACCCTAATATATGCCATTGGTACATATTTTTCCTTTTGACACATCCAAAGATATCCCTTAGAACTTTTTCATAGGCCTTCTCAAGATTAATAAATACCATTGAAGGTCCCTTATTCTTTTCGTATACTTTTCCAACAGTCTCCAAACAAGATGGATTTTGTTTAGTAGTTAATCACCTCGGCATAATCCAAACTAATTCTCTGAAAATGACACTCCTCTTCTCACCCAAATCTCCACTACTCTCTCTCACACCATCATATTGTGGCTTAGAAACTTGATACCCCTATAATTGTTAATGTTTTGGATATCACCCTAATTCTTGTACAATGGAACCATTGTACTCCTCCTCTATTTATCTAGCATCTTAGCAATCTTCAAAATAGCATTGAATGACCTAGTCAACTACTCCATACCATCTTTGATAGTGTTTTTCCAAAAATCTGTAGGAAGTTCATCATGTTTGATCGCTCTCCCCTGCTCATCCTACTAATAGCACATCTAACCTCCTTAACCCTGAAATACCTACTGTAATCAAAATTTTTATGACTATTAGTGTGTGCTAAATCACTCGCTCAATATCGCTCTGTCCTCTTTTTTATTTAAGAGTTTGTGGAAGTAAACTTGCCACCATTTCTTAATGGAAGCCTCATCCATCAACACCTCACCATCCGTATCCTTGAAGTACTTCACTAGGTCCAAGTCATGAAATTCTCTCTCTCTTTCTCTCTCTCTCACTCTCTCTTTCATGAACTTAAACATTCTGTTGTCCCTGTCTTTTTCCTCTAGCTTAACATACAAATAGTCAAATGTTGTTGTGTTAGCAGTCATGACTGTCGACTTCATTTCTGTCTACATTGTCTTATAAATACCTTAAGCCTCCATTTTTCATCCTCATCCATACACTCCAACCACTTTGTATAGGCAACCTTCTTATCTTCCACTTTGACTTGAATTTCTCCATTCCACCATCAATCACCTTAACGTCCACCAAATGATCTTCTTGATACCCCTCGTACCTTGGTAGCTACTTTTTTAATGTAATCAATAGTCATGTACCATATGTTTTTCACATTACCACTATTACATCAAGCCCTCATACTACTCAATTTCTGCCTCATCTTCTAAGAAAGGGCAGGATGCATGCCTTTCATTCAGTCATAAAAGGCCTTCTTCCTCTTATCCCTCTTAATTGTTAAATCTATTACCAAAAACCTATGTTAGGTGGATATATTTTCACTCAAAAAAACCTTACAATCCTTACAAAGGCCTCTACCACCCTTTTAAAAGAGTAAGTAATCAATTTGAGTCATAGTTACCATACTACAAAAGGTAACCAAGTGATTTTCCTTCTTTAAAAAATATGAGTTAGCAATGACCAACTAAAAGACTTCAGAAAAATCCAAGAGAGATAACCCACCTTTATTCCTTTCCCCCAATACCAATCCTCTATAAACATCTTCATAACCACTAGAATTTGCACAGATATGTCTATTAATATATACCCTAATGAAGGTCATTTTGGTGTTCAGGATACCTCTCACAACCTCATCTAAATCCTCCCAAAAGAGCTTTTTGACATCCTCATCCAGGCCTACTTGAAGCGCATAAGTACTAACAACATTCATATTATATCTACCGATAGTAAGTTTAATCGACATCATCCTACTATTAATCCTCCTAATCTCATCCACAGACTCTATAAGGTCCTCATTTGCTGGGATACTGACTACATATCTATCCCTAGATCCTCCGGAGTACCTTAATTTAAATCCATCCACTTTCTAAAATTTGGTACCTACCCATCTAGTCTGCTAAACACATGCTATATTAATTTGTTTCCTCTTAAGAGTCTTTACTATCTCTATGGACTTCTCTATAAGTGACCCTATGTTCCATGATCGCACGCTTAACTTCACTAAGCCTATTCCCCTCTTACCATTACTACCCCTCATCTTTGAATCCAACTAAAGACATGAACCTAGTCTACCATTAGTCTCTGATGCCACTAAACTAAGCATAGATAACTCGATAGACTATAGTAGATCAAGAAGATACAAAACCTCAAAATAAAGTAACAACTCAATGATACAATGGTATATAGAACAGTAAAATATAATGTAGAATAATGCACAATAATCAATAGGAAAATGAGAAATCAAAAACAATAATAGTGTGCAATTCAATAAGCTCTCTAAAAATAAGTTTCACACAATAAACAAGTCAAAGAAAAGAAACTCAATTCAATTTTACAATAAACAGTCAAGTAACAACAAATCAATTCAAGAAAATTGATGTATTTCTACAACAAACAAGTAAAGGAAGAGAAACCCAATTCAATTTCATAATAAACAAGTTAAATAATAGCAACTCAATTCAAGAAACTTGATACATTTTCACAGCAAACAAGTCAAAGAAGAGAAAACCAATTTAATTTTACTATAAACAAGTTAAATATTAGCAAACCAATTTCATAAATTTGATATATTTTCACAATAAACATGTCAAAGAAAAGAAAACCTATTCAATTTTACAACAAACAAGTCAAATAACATCAACCCAATTCAAGAAAATTGACCTATTTTCACAATATATATCAATTTTCAAACCTAGGACAAGAAATAAAAGAAGAACGGAATAATAGAACTATAAGTATTTGAGTAAGATGAAGCAAAGATACTATCATTAATGTTGATGATCGACTGATATATACACACGGGAAAAACAGAGTCTAATAGATTCCTACGGAGGAACCAAGAGAATTAAAGTATTAAAAATCCTAAAATAGTGGACTAAATAAAAACCTATAAAGTAAAATAAAATAGTAAAAACAGTAATTAATGAGGTTCTAATATCCCCCCCCCCCCCACCCTCAAGCTGGATGTGTGCAAAACATTGTGCTTGGACAAATAGCGAGGAAAGGAGGTTCTTGGAAGTGGTTTGGTTAGAGAATTAGCCAACTAGTTAGAACTAGGAATGTGCTTCAATAGAAGTCGCTTATCGTTAACTTGTTGGTAAACATAGTGAAAGTCAACCACTATATGCTTCATGCGACTATGAAGATTATTGTTCTCATATAAGTAGGTGACACCAAGGTTGTCCCGAAAAATGGTAGGTGGTGTTAGCAATTTGGTATGGAGTTCCTTGAGAAGATTTTCACCCATCTGGTCTCATCAATGACAACAACTTGACTCTCTGGTTTGATGGACGAGTGAGGAATGTTACATTATTTTTTTATGACCAAATAATTGGAGTAAGGTCAATAAAATAACGTAATCTATGGTGGAACTTTGATCAGTGAGGTTTCCAGCCCAGTTAGCACTAGAGAATACAAAGAGATTAAGACTGGTGCTTGGAGCAATTCGGAGTCCATAATTTGCAGTGCCTTTGAGATATCAAATGAGACGTTTAATAGCTTTCCAGTGAGCTTCAGAAGGGGCATGTATAAATTGAGACAACTTATTCACTAAGAAACATTGCGCCTTGTAAAGGACAAGTATTGCAACTTTCCAATGACTTTTCTGTACTCAGTGGCATCATGAGATGGAGTACCATCATCTTGCAGAAGACTACAAGAAGAACTCATAAAACACCCTTACAGTCTTGCATCAGAAGGTAATGAAGAAGATCTAAGATATACTTTGCTTGAAAGAACAAGATACCTTTGCCATATCGATGAACCTCAACTCTAAGAAAGTAGGATAGAGGGCTAAGATCTTTAAGTGAAAAATGGGAAGCCAAGGAAGAGATAACCTGATGAACCACTGAAGAATTATTTACAATAATGTTATGTCTTCAACATAGACTAAAAGTTATAAAACACCACTAGAGTCATGGAAAACAAATAGAGATGGATCCGAGTGAGACTTAATAAATCCCAAATGGAAAAGATAGGATGTCGATTCATTATACCAGGTGCGAGGCACTTGCTTGAGACCATAAATAGCATTATTCAATTGACAAACATGCATGGGATTAGATGCATTCTCAAATCTAGGTGGTTGTTTCATGAAAACCTATTCTTCAAATGTGCCTTGTAAAAACGCATCGTTTACATCCAATTGATGTAACACTCACTTGCGCCAAACTACAAGTGAATGAATAATATGAATGGTTGTAGTCTTGACAACCAGACTAAACTGCAGTGATAGTCAAGACCTTGACGGTGAGTGAATCCTTTTGCAACCAACCGAGCTTTGAACCTGTCAATTGAATCATTAGCTTTCTGTTTCAACCTTTAAATACACTTGCAATCAATAAAATGCTTATTAGAATATGAAGGCACTAACTCCCAAGTTTGATTTCAAACTAGTGCATCAAATTTAGCTTTCATAGTCGACCTTCACTCTGGATGCTTTAGAGCCTGCTTTAAGGTATTAGGGGTAAAATTGGTAGGAAGCTGGACATAGTGATTGAATGGTTTTTGGGGAAGAATATATTATTTTGTGATTGGGTTATTGGGCAGGTTGGCATTGGAGGTAGGGGTGGAGGAGTTGGTGGAAAACTCATTGGATGTACAGGAGATTTTGTGGAGGTAGGTTGCAGAAATGATGATTTATTTCTAAAATGGTAGGTGATAAGATTGGGGGCTGGATTATGTTAAGGGACTAAGGATTGTAGGGAAGAAGAAAGTTAAGAAAGTGAGTTACCTAAACTCGTGGGATTCACATGATTCTGGCTGGAGGAGGCAGACTCACAAGCTGGACCACTAGTAGGAGTCTCTTGAATAGGAAGAGGTGAAGGAAACTGAGAAAGAACAGCAGAAAGAGTTTGAGTTTGAGTTTGACATTCTGCAGGGGTATCAACAACGTCCCACGTAAGCGTAAAAGACTTTTTGAAAAAGGGAAAAAAAAACATTGTTTAAAAGGGAAAAATATCTTCAAAAAACTTTACATCATGTGAGATGTAAAATTTTGAGTAAATGGGATCAAAACATTGATGGCCATAATGAATCTGAGAGAGGATGAGATTAACACATGGACTGGACCTAGACAAGTTTATGGGAAGTGTATGGCTTAAGCCATGGGTAACATAAGTTTTCTCACTTGATTTTGCTCTTGAAATGGATGATTTTGAACTAGAATTACACACCCGCCAAGTGTTTGGTAAAATATCCAGTTAAGGATTTTTGAGTTTTTGATGATATATTACATAACCTATGAGTCAAGTGACTATATGATGATGAAAAGAATGTATATATGTCATGAATTCATGAAAGGTATCTATAGTGTTGCAAGTTAATCACACCTTGCTGAGGGGGTGATATGCCTCAACCACTTTGATGGGGGGTGGGGGTGGTGCTATGCCCATCTACCATGTTGAGGGATATATACTTTGACCACTTTGATGGGGGTGTTATACCTATCTACCATGTTGAGGGGTATATACCTTTACCACTTTGATGTGGGTCTCAATGCCATCTACCATGTTAATGGGTGTAGACCTTGGCCACTTCGTTGGAGGGGGGTACTATGCCCATCTACAAATTGAAGGGTAGATACCTTAATCACCTTGCAAGGGGGTGGTATGTGTTGGCTTCGAAGTACTAGTTTGCTTGGTCTATGATGATGATCTCTTCCTACACATGTAATATGTTCTATACAAGCTTGTTTTACCTCAAGCTTTGATCATGCATACCATGATGCTAATATACTATCCTTTTCTTATGTATCCATTTTGACTATGTTATCTACCTCTTGTTGCATTGCATCATACATACTTAGTACATTCAAATTTACTAATGCATACACTATGCCTGCATAATGTTATTATGTAGGAACCAGAGCTCCTCACAATCATCCTCCACATGGTTAGTTATGCACATCTTAAAGATAAGCTTTGTTGAGTCGTCAAGTTTGGGGAAACTATCTATGCTATTCTTGCTTATGTTGTTTCTTTATGTTGAACTCTTGATGCTATGAGGGTGAGCCAAGAAAGTGTCTTGGCCCCCGCCTTATCTATGCTAGAGGTGTTATTGGGCAAGTGATGTAATTATGCTATGTTCTTGACTCTTGGTTCTTTATGGTTATCTAGGACTACCCATAAACCCTTTATCCTTATTTAAATCTTTTGATGTTGTTTATTTTGCTTTTGCGACCAAGGATGTATGATTGATATGCTAAGAGACTTATTGGTCCTTTAGGGTTCCCATTCGCGGTGTCACATTTAGACCCTAGGCTTGGGTAGTGCCACATTTGGTATCAGAGTACTAGGTTCTTAATGGTCCTCATAATCCAACAAATCGCGTTGATTAGAGTCTTGTTCATGGTTTTGAAGTGCACCACAATTATGAGCAAGAGGCTATAAGGCATTTTAGGAAATGCTTCCCTTATTCATGGTTTATGTCATGCTATAGAAGTTAAGGTAAGGATTTCTACTAAAGAATGTTCTTTGCTATGCTAGATCATGCCTATTCCAAGAGGAAGAAAAGTTCGTTCACCCGAGGAGAAATCGGCCCCTCCCCCTGCTCAAGATGGAGGAGTGGCCCATAAAGAGTTCCGGGATGCTATTATTATGCTAGACAATGCCATGACTAATCAAATCAACCAAGGGGCCCAAGGCCCTCATGCTCCTACTCCGACCTTAAGGATGAGGGATTTTACTAGGATAAACCCACCAAAGTTCTATGGGTTTAAAGTAGATGAGGATCCTCAATAATTTATTGATGAGGTGTACAAAGTGTTATCTATTTTGGGGGTTAACGCAGAGGATAAAGCAAAGTTGGCAGCCTACTAACTCAAAGAGGTGGCCCAAATATGGTTTACCAATGGAAAGTGGAGAAGGGGAACAATAATGTGATCCTCTGGAAGGAGTTCAAGGAAGAATTTCTCAACCAATTCACCTGAGAAGGGAACTGGGAATTGATAAATCCTTGAGGTTGAGACATAAAAACCTCTTTAGTCAACCAGCCCTGTAAGAAAGCATTGTTGATGTCAAGTTGATGAATCGATAATTGTGCTGCACTATTATGGATGACATAAGTTGCACTGTTGTTGGCTTAATAATTGGACTGAAGGTTTCATGAAAATCCAATCCACGGCGTTGTGTGAATCCCTTTGAAACAAGGCGAGCTTTGTATCAATCTAAAGAACCATCTGCATTTCTTTTAATCCGATACAACCATTTGTCGTCCATAACATTCTTCGTTGAATCTTGTGGTACCAATTCCCAAGTTTGATTCTTCATTAAAGCATCATATTTTGCTTGCATAACTTGTCTCCACTCTTTGTGGATGTTGGCTTGTTTGAAGGTTGTTGGTGTAACGGTCAAGTGAGTTAGAAAAGTGAAATATTTCTTGTCTTTGTAATATTATTCTGGGACCTAGTGGTCATTCGATTTACTACAAGATCTGGAATTGGCATGGTGGACTGTTCAGGGATGGGACTTTCACTGCTAGGAAGTGAAGAAGTTGTCAATGGTGAATTAATGTCTAGAGATGGAGCATTCGAGATTTGGGGTAACGTGTTAGTGGTAGTGTTAGATTTATGTCTTTGATATGTTATCAAATGTACAGGTTGTGTGTTTGAGGTATAGTGGTGTGTAGGGAGGTGAAACCAAATGTTCAATCCTATTTTGTTGAAGATAGGACTGAAAACTTTTGTATTCACCTCCTCCATCCAAATAAAGAGATTTAATTTTTGTTTTGAAAAAAATTCTCTACTAAAGGATGAAAATTTTGGAACAAAGAGGCGACTTCATATTTATTTTTAATTGTATACAACCAAGTATACTTGGTTTATTGATTAACAAAAATATAGCAATATAGCTTTTTGTCTAGTGATAAAACAGGTGATGGTTCCCATGAATTACTAAATATAATTTGAGGAGGAACATTACTGGATAAACCAAATAATTGTACATGAAAATGATGTGATTTATTAGAGGAACAAGCATTACAAAATTCAAAATTTTCTTTAGTAGCAACAGTAAAGAAAACTTCTTCAAAATAAAATTTAAAATTGTCAAATAAGGATGACCCAAGCGATTATGCCATAGATGGAAAGGAACTTTTATGGAGGAAAGATTGATGGATATTGGTGGTTTAGGTGGATGCTGTGGCCATTCATCGAGTCCATTCTTATTTTGTCCTTGTACTAACAGCTTCCGAGTATTCAAGACCTTCACAAGAAAAGTAAAAGGAAAAAATTCAACAGACGTTAGATTGTCTTGACAAAATTTTGCTACAGAAATGAAATTCTTTTTAATTGATGAAGCACATAGAGTGTTAGAAATCTTGAAAGCAGAATTAGATGCCTATATCTGAGTTGAACCAGTATGAGTAGTAGAAATGATTTAATCATCACCCATGGATATTTTGTCATTGCCTCTATATTCTTCAAGATTGTGAGGTTCTGCTGTGACATGATGAGTCATACCAGAATCCAGAACCCAAGAGTTTTTTTGTTGACTTCAAACTAGAGATAAACTTGGCCTTAGCTTTAAAATGATTGTGTGATTTGGAACGACATACATCTGCAGTGTGACCAAATTTTTCGTACAATTGGCATCGAACAAATTTTTTTGAGTTTGATCTCCAATTTTGCTGATTGTTTGAGCTCGACTGTCGAGGTGCAATTGGTTCCACTGTTGAATGTTGAAGCGATTATTATTCCTATTAAATTGGTGTCGCATGTTTGTACTCTGTGCTATAGTAGTTATGATATTGGAGGATGGCTTCTTGAGTTCTTAGTGCTTGAGGAAAAGCTCATGATCTATGAGCTTGTGAAACAATTCTTCAAAACTCAGTGAAGAGTCTCTTGTTCTTATGGCAGCAGAAGTTTCACGATACTTGGGGCCCAGACAGTTAATAATCTTGACAATAAGTTCATCATCTATTACTGGTGATCTAACGACTTCCAGAGCATCAGAAAGAGATTGAACCTCTTGTATGTATTTTGCAATAGATTTAGAGGCTTTCTTGATATTTTGCAATTGATCACGCAGGCTAAAATATTAGTGAGACTCTTATTTGCATAAGCATTGTGAAGAAGTTCCCAACCTGTCTTAGAAGATGGAGCTATGGCAACAATAGGTCCAATGGCGGGATCGATAGATACCATCATTGCTTGCTGGATCAGTTGGTCTTGAGAGAACCAAATTTGATATCTGGTATTCGAGAACACAAGGTTATACTAAGTAAAAGTCATCGGTAGTCCCGATTTTGATCCATATATCCCATGAGTTGATGGCCATTGAGTAGCATCACAAGTTGTGCTTTCCAAGTCGAGAAGTTGAGATTACCCCCACTAATAGTATTGTGGAGAATATTCTTTGCTCTGGAGTTGATTTAAATAACTTCCAATTGCTCATTTATATAGTTCTACAGATTGGGAATGACTTGTACTTGACTCTCTTCAGTGTTTGTTCGACCTTTAGTTGTTGGTTTGCGATTCAGGCATCTATCTTATTGTATTGACACTCTTTCTCCAATGAGAATAAAGAAAGTTTTTGGGCAAGACAAGAAAGGAACTCACCCTTTGACACCAAGGGATAAGAGCTGATTGCTGGCGATGACTGGGTGAAGGGAATCTATGAGAGAAGGTTCTCGAACTGGGTTATGACCAACGCGGAACCAACGAGTTCAGTCGAACAAGGTAACGAGTCTAAGGGAAGGATCAAGCTTGAAAGGACAGGTGTGGAAAGATGTGCCAAGGTATCTTGGCGTGGTCTGTTGGAACAGACCAGATAGTTGAAGGGACTTCTCTTTTGAGTTCCTTTAGCTGCCACTATATCCATGTCCAAAGAGATCGCCACAGGAATGGGAATGTCACCCAATTTGATAACTCTCCAAGCCTTCACATCATAGGATTTCATGAATGTTTTCATTCTTTTTTTCCTGTGACAGAAGTGTTTCCCATTGAAGTAGGGGGTCTGGTTTAAGAGATTCGCTCTTGAAACAAGGCTCCAATTATTTGTCATTGATTTTCCATGATCTTTTCTCACCTCTGGTTGGATAGAAGATATAGTGAGACCAGACTCTAATACCAATTGATAGTGCAAGAGAGGGAGGGTGAATTGAATTTTCTTTCTTTTTTCTATAACTTAAACCTATACTCAGTTAGTCAAAGTATCAAATAGTCAACTAAAACTAATTAAGTAAGAATGTGCAGAAATTAAAATGCATAAAGGAAAATCAACACCGGATATTTTTATACTAGTTCAGATTCAATGTGAATCTTAGGTCCAATCCCCTTGGGATGGAAGGGTGATCTCTTCAAGCCTTTTTGTAAAGTGACGGTTACAAGAATTGAACTTAATGTACTCTCAATATTCTTCTTGATTCTTTTTCTTTTGATACAGTCCTATCTATCAATTTTTTCTTCTATTCTCTCTTTTTTTTTTCTCATAGTAAAGATAAAAGATAATAATGATTTTGAAGATGAAGAGCTTTGAAGATGGACTTGATTGCAACAGGCTTGTATAAGTGTTGAGATATCCGGATGCCTCCTTTTATATGAAGATATGACATCCCAAGGGAATTGATAGTTGGAATTAGGCAGGATTCCTTCATTTAAAGATAGGGCAAGGTTTTAGGATAGACAATATCTACACAAATTGATTTCAGAGTTGATTGCACATTTTTTCAGCCATGAAGTCTTCCTTGATTGATTTATCGAAAACTGCTGTGGGGTCTTCTTTGGTTTTTAATTGATTTTTGATTTGTTTTCCTTTCTTATTATTGTTAGATTGATAGCCTTTCCAAGGTTGTCACTTGATTCTATTCTGATAGATATAACTGCCACCATTTTTTTATCCTCATTTGATTCTTCCCTGGATTGCTTCTGCTTATATCTTTTAGAAGGATCCTCTTGCTTGATTTAATATTAATGGTCACTTAGAAGATCCAGAATAGCACTAATGCATTGTATACTACCTTGACAAATCTCTTTGAGAATCTAAAAATTTCTACTGTTAATACCATCTGTTACTTTCTACGCACTCTGGACTAATTGTCTTTACTTTTAACTATATTAAGACTATGTTCCTAATTTGCTTTTCTAGACTGATTATATAAAATATTCTATATTTTTGAATCATATGTTCTTATTGTCCTTTTCATTTACGCCAAAGGGGGAGAATAAATGCTATACAAAATGCGAAATATAAGCATTTACTTAGGGGGAGTCGATAGTACTCAACTATGTCAACTATTACCAAATCACATATCAATAGGGAGCACCATGATAAAACAGGGAAGTTGACTACATTATTCACTTTCATATTGTCATCATAAAAAAGGGGAAATTGTTAGTGTTAATTATTTTAAATGATGACTGTGCGGGGAAACACCAACTGGGCGCCTCTGTCGGAGATAATGGATACAGGAACATCGTGAAGCCACATAATCTCCTTAATATATAATCTGGCGTAGTCCTCAACCGAGTAGGTAGTCCGAACTGGAAGAAAATGAGCTGATTTTGTCAACCTATCAACAATAACCCAGATAGAGTCATAC
>JAOTQR010110834.1:0-26069 GCA_025774065.1 Solanum ossicruentum | reverse complement strand
GGCTATCAAGTATGTTATGAATTCATGAAATTATATATAATTATGCAAGTATGAAGCTAAACCCTTTTTCAAAAATTATACCTCTTGTGAGCCTTTTGATGTTAATGCAAGGGTAATGTTTGACGATGATCTATTCTTATGTTTTGAATTTGGGCTCACCATTAGAGGTCAAGGATGTTTAAGAGCTACTCGTGTCATGATTCTATGTTTCTAATATGTCATTAAAGTTATGATTATTTCAATTATTCTGGTCGGATAGACTTCGCACCGATGGATGGAGGGTTTGCTCTTTTTCTTGAACTATGTGCCACCATAGGACTATGTTATACCCTTGAAATAGTACAAGATCCATTTAGTACACTTTCTGTTGAAATTCTTCCCAAAAGGGGATGGGCTCCAGTAAGGTAAAGATGCTTATGAAATCCTCTCTGAAATAAGACGGGCTCCCGTAAGGAAGATTGCTTCTTCGAAAAGGGATGGGCTCTCATAATGTAAAGTATGTTTTACCTTGGCAAGTAGACCATCTCTTTACTGGTGAGGGTAATCATCGGGTTTCCAAGTCGTAGCTCACTTGGTCTTATTCTATGTCGGTTAAGGTCTCTTCCCACATATATGTACTATATTCTATGCAATTTGAATGATTTATAAGCATGTTTTACTTTAAGCAATGATCATACATGTCATATTGTTATTATGCTATCTATTTCTTATCATTATGATTTTGACTAAGTTTCCTATCTCTTGTTTCATTGCATCCTAGATACTTAGTACATTCAAACGTACTAACACATACTCTATGCCTACATATGTTACCACGTAGGAACTGGAGCTCCATTTGA
Organism: Solanum ossicruentum; assembly: GCA_025774065.1. Lineage (NCBI taxonomy): Eukaryota > Viridiplantae > Streptophyta > Magnoliopsida > Solanales > Solanaceae > Solanum > Solanum ossicruentum. Next base: position 25,230 of record JAOTQR010110834.1, on the reverse strand, counting down.
TCACCTTTCTCCTCCACATGGCTAAACGGATTGTTCAAGTTAGCTTTGGTGGGTCCTCATGTCCGGGGAAAATATCTATCTTCCATCATGCGTTTTCTTAGACTACATCTTTTATATTTTGAGATACTTATGGTTATTATTATGAGAGTGAGCCCGGTTGATTGTCTTGGACCCTGCTAAGTTCTATGTCTAGAGGTGTTATTGGACAAGTTATGTATTATGCTTAAGCTTTGTCTCATCTATGTTATTCAAGTGTCTAACTCTTTCCCTTTGTTCCAATTTCTCTTGCTTATGATTCTTATGTTGTTCTATGTTGCTTACGCCACCAAGGATGTGTTACGATATGTTAGTAGGATTGCTTGGGGTCCCTTCGGGTTCCCCATATGCCATGTCACATCTAGGCTCTATTCTGGGTCTTGACAAACTTGGTATCAGAGCACTAGGTTGTTAGGTCCTCGGCGTCCAACACACTGCATCGATTAGAGCCTTGTTTATGGTTTTGTTGTGCATTACAACTATGAGCAAGAGGCTATGAAACATTTTAGGAAATATTTCCCCTTCTTCATGTTCTAAGCTGTGCTATAGAGTTAAAGTAAGGTTATTACCCCATAAAAATTGTTCTTTGATATGCTAGATCATGCCTTAACATAAGAGAAGAAAGAGCCCGCACTCCGGAAGAACAATAGACTCATGGAGAATAACAGGATGCTCTTACAATGTTAGTTCATGTCGTGGCCAATCAAATCAACCAAAGGTCCCAAGCTCCTCATGTTCCTACCCAGACATCTCGAGTGAGGGACTTCATGAGGATGAACCCGCTAGAGTTCTATGGATCTAAGGTGGATGAGGACCCCCAAGAATTTATTGATGATGTGTACAAAGTATTGACTACTATAGGTGATAGATCGAAAGAGAAGGCAGAGTTGGTGGATTACCAACTCAAGGGGGTGGCCCAAATATTGCATGCTCAATGGACAGAGGAGAAGGGAAATAATGATGTGGTCCTTTGGGAGGAGTTTAAGGTAGCATTTCTCAACAGGTTCTTCGTTCTTGAACCTAGAGAAGCCAAAATGATGGAGTTCATGAATTTGAAGTAAGGAACTATGAGTGTGAGGGACTATGCCCTCAAGTTCAAACAACTCTCTAAATATGCTCCATAATTGATTTCTGATCCATGGTCTAGAATGAACAAGTTCATGATGGGCGTATCCGATTTGGTGAATGAGGAGCACTGATCTGCTATGTTGATTAGAGACATTGATTTGTCCCGCTTAATGATATATACTGAATAATTGGAAGTGAAAAATTTGAGGAGGAGGAGTAGTAGAGAGGCCAAGATGGCACGTATTGATGGTAAGTCCCAAAGTCCTAAGGATGGTCTATTCCATCAAGGCCAAGGGCCTTTCAATGCTCTTAATGGAAGGTTTGCTAATGATAATCCAAGACTCCAAGGTGGTAATAGTGGAGGGCCCAAACTCAAGTTTCCTACGTGAAGGAAGAACCATGGTAGCCTATGTTGGAAGAACTCTAGAGCTTGCTTTAGATGTGGTGAAATGGGCTATAGGGTTATTGATTATTCTCATGCTCAAACCAAAGTTAGGTATAGTCTCCCTCGAGGCCAAGGGGATGCTCCTAGGCATAATAGGTTCTATGCACTTCAATGAAGGCAAGGAGGGGATGCAGTGCCCGATGATGCTATCGATAAGTTAGACGTTTTTCTTGATTTTATTGTGCATGCTTTGATGGTTTTGGGATTCGCTATTTCTTTCATTATTCCTTTGTTTCTAGTAAGATTTGGTTATGTGGGTCTATTGGTACTAGAAAGGCTTGCCACATTTTCTTATTACATAAAGTCTTGTCTTGTGATCTTGGTTGAATTTTGGTTTGATAGGTTGGAGGTCTTGAGATGGTTTGGCTACATGATATCATGCTTCCAATGAGTGTAGGAACCGTAAGGTTATGGCTAAGGGTGGACGATTTATTTGGTCAATTACAATGGGCAAGTCACTTCTTTAAGATTGATTTGTGGTTCGGGTTGTGTCCGCAAGTGAGGATGAGGGTAGATGATGTCCCTAGGTGTCTTTTTTTTGTGCTAGGAATGAGCATTTGAGTACTTTGGAGTTGTTTGGTCGTCATGTACACCGGCTATGTTTATGGGTTTCGTGAATAGGGTCTTAAAACTCTACCTTGATGTGTTTGAGGTGGCCTCTAGTGGTAGAGCATTGATTTATTTAGAGCTTGTGAATCCTTTTGGGGTAGTGTTGCAAGCTTGTGAGATGACTGGTTGTTTGCTAAATATGATAGGTGTGAGTTGAGGATAATAAGAAGTGGCTAGAGCTCCTTAATGATTATGACATAAGTGTGCATTTTGCCCGATGAGGCTAATGTTGTGGTCGATTCTCTAAGTAAGGTGTTTATGGGTAGCCTAGCATATGTTGATGATGGTGACAAGAGGTGACAACTTAGGTTGGAAGAGGTTGACTATGGTAGTGTGGCATTCTTGATGGTTCCATATCTTCTTTGGTTGAAGGGGTCTAGTTTAAGCAAGGCCTTGTTTCCACCTTACTAGAGTTGGAGATTTTGGGTGAGAGATAGTAGAGTGGAGGTTGTTTCCCAAGAGGGAGATGGTGGTATATGGAACTAAGTGGACTATGTGTGAATAAGGTTGAAAATTGAGTTTACAGGTTGTGAGTCCTTATAGAGAGTAGAGGAAGATTGATAAGGTTTCATATGAATGGGGATTGCCTAGGATAGGAGTATGGTTTGTCCGATTTTTCATGCTTCTAGGTTGAGGGGATGTGTTGGTGATTCTAGTTCTATGGAACTCTTTGAGGTTGTAGGCGTTATGGAGGATAAGTTGGCTTAAGAGAAGTTTTTGGTGGAGATATTGTATGGATGGGTGAAGAAGTTGATTGATAAGGATGTAGTATTCGTCAAGTCCCTTTGGAAGATTCGTCAAGTCCCTTTGGAAGATTCGTCAAGTCCAAAGTGTCTCTTAGGGAGCTGGAGCAGGCATGGGGAAGCAATATCCATATCTCTTTCATTCTTCTCAATCTGATGATAACATATTAAGTCCTTTTATGATTTCAAGTCTTATGTTTTAGCCCTATGTCATTTGCATGCATTCATGTTTATGTGGATATGTTCATGATGATTTTAACACTTATGTTGATATTCTAAAATGATGTTTAAATATGTCGATGCATTCATGTTGGGTGCTGATTCTTTCATGATTACCCTTCTCATGTACGTTTCTTTGAAATTCTGGGACGAATGTTCCCAAGGGGGAGATATTAAAATGACCCCAAAAAGTGCCCGAAAATGTGCCTCAAAAGTACCCGGAATCATAACTTCCATATATCTCAAAATCCATGCGTTATTTCAAAATTCGACTTCATATTCTTGTTCAGGGGAAAAATTTAGTGGAAAAAGGGTCTAACCCCAATTTTAGAGACAACAATTCACAATTTAAAATTTCAAAGTTTCAAATTCTAGTGATGTATCCGCGATGCAGGCGCGACGTGCCAGTGTGCATTTTCTGTCCAGTTTTCCAAGTTCGGTCCAAGACTTTTTAGTCTTGGTCCTAAGGCTTCCCACACGTGGAAATACCTATACTTAGCAATATTTCACCTTCATATCATACAAGACATTCTTGAAAACCCTCTCAAACACTTAGACCATTATTTCACTCAAAATCAAGGGGTTCCAAACTCACTTCTGGATTCAAGAAATTCAATCAAGTTTCAAATTTTCATTTCCAATCTTCTTCAAGGATTCTCCAAAGTAAAGGTATGTTAGTTTCTTTCATGCTTTCCTTTAATCCATGATGCCTAAGCTTCCTTTTTACCTAAAACTGCATGATTTAAGTTGATTTACTCGTGGTTCCTACTTAATATGAATTTCACCGCACACTATGTTGGAGTTATGAAATTGTGATTATTTTAGCATGTTTTGAGCTATGAATCTAAGATCTATTGTGAGATTTGATGAAAGGTTTTGATGTATGTTTGTTTGAGGGTGTTACCAAGTATCTATTGATTGTTGTACACTAAATTCTGTTGCATGATTCCACTCTTGAATTGCATGATTTTACACTAGCACTACACACCCACCAAGTGTTTGATAAAATGCCTCTTTAAGGATTCTTGAGGTTTTTGATGAACTATTATGATGTTTTGGTATGATTTATAAGTTACCCATATTGGGGTTTTACCATGATGCTGGTAGGCTGATCTACATGATTATAAGATGCATTGATTTCACTATTTCATGATCTATACTCTTGAATTTTGCATGATTTGAACATGTCCTCGTATGTGCCTACCAAGTGTTTGATGACATGCCAAGTTAAGAATTCTCAAGATATAGACATGTTTTACAAGTCAAGTGACTTCATGATGAGTATAGCCTATCAAGTATGTTATGAATTCATGAAATTATCCATGATTATGCAAGTATGAAGCTAAGCATTTTTTCAAAGATTACACCTCTTGTGAGCCTTATGATGTTAATGCAAGGGTAATGTTTGATGATGATCTATTCTTATGTTGTGGAGTTAAGCTCACTATTAAAGGTCAAAAATGCTTAAGAGATACTTGAGTTATGATTCTATCTTTCTCATAAATTATTAATATTATGATTATTTCAATTATTCTGTGGGATTAGACTTAGCACAAATGGATGGAGGGTTTGCTCTCTTTCCTTGAACTATGTGCCACCATAGGACTATGTTATACTCTTTTAATACTAGTGGATCCATTTAGTACACTCTCTTTGGAAATTCTTCCTAAAAAGGTACAAGCTCTCGTAAGGTGAAGATGCTTACGAGATCCTCTCTGAAATGATGGGCTCCCGTAAGGAAGGTTGCTTCTCTAAATGGTGACGGGCTCTCATAAGGTGAAGTATGATTTACCTTGGCAAGTAGACCACCTTTTTACCGGTGAGGGGAAATCATCAGAATTCCAAGTGGTAACTTGCTTGGTCTTATTCTATGTCGGTTGAGGTCTATTCCCACACGTATGTAGTATGTTCTGTGCAATTTGAATGATTTATAAGCATGTTTTATTAAGCATTGATCATACATGTCATATTGTTATTATGCTATCTAAATGCACTTTTAGAGGGGCCCCATGGGAGACTATACGCCATCTGCTTATCATTATACATTTTGACTAAGTGGCCTATCTCTTGTTTATTGCATCCTACATACTTCGTACATTCCAATGTACTAACACGTACTCTATGCCTACAGGATGTTACCATGTAGAAACTGGAGCTCTATTTGATCACCTTCCTCCTCCACGTGGCTAAACGGATTGTTCAAGTTAGCTTTGGTGAATCCTCATGTTCGGGGACAATATCTATCTTCTATCATGCGTATGTTTAGACTACATCTGGTATATTTTGTGATATTTATGGTCATTACTATGAGGGTGAGCCCAGTTTCTTGTCTTGGCCCCCGCTAAGTTCTATGTCTAGAGGTGTTGTTGGACAAGTTATGTATAATGCTTGAGCTTTGACTCATCTATGTTATTCAAGTGTCTAACTCTTTCCCATAGTCCCAATTTCCCTTGTTTATGTTTCTTATATTGTTCTATGTTGCTTTCATGACCAAGGACGTGTTATAATATGTTAAGAGGCTTGCTTGGGGTCCCTTCGGGTTCCCCATGCACCGTGTCATTTCTAGGCCCTAGTTTGGTTTATGATAGCTCGGACCCTGCTCTGCAATATATCCGACTACCCATCTCATTAATATAGCTTGTCGCTCAGTATCCTTCATCACTAATAGGTCCCTCATCTGCCCCACCCTGTAGTCGAACTCTCCGGTAGATCTGGGGGCAGGGAACTCAGGATTAAATAACATACGACAGATATGTCCACCTGCCGACCCCTCACCCTCGACTCTATCAATCTGTACTAAGCGAGGGGCTTCTTACTCTTGGGAAGAGCAATCTAGATAGTGGCTCCGTAGGATGCATAGAACTCCCTCACTGTGGTCGAGGAGTACCGTCCAAGAGGTCTAGTCAGCCACTGGAGCCCGTATCTTGTCAATATGTCCTGGACGCTGGGGACACGGTGAATTTTGTCATCAATAACTTTGGATTCCTCGAAATGGAGTGGGCTGGCTTGCCTTTCTCTCTCTATTGTGTGCCCTCCATATATATGTCTCGCAAACCCTCGACAAACCACCAATTAGTGAAAAAATTCAGTGTAGATGATGATGATTGGTATGCAGCAGAGTATTCTACCTCTGATCTATCCTCAGAGCCTTCTTCAAAGCTAGACTTCACTCCGGATGAAGTCATTTGTGATGGCCTACACTCGTCACTACCTCACTCTTCAGACTGGTGAGTGCGAGCAAGAAGAGCCTGAGTTAAACTCAGCTCTAGCAGCAACTCTATTCTATGGTACAACAACCTCTAGGTCTGGTATGACATCGAGGACCTCCAATGAACCACTCAGCTGAGTTGTCCACTCATTGTTTGAAGGCTCATCCCTAAGCCTCCTCCTCATAGCCTGGATCTCAGCACGTTTAACTTTAGGAGCCATCATACCTGAATTATAGGCATAAACGCACCATGGTTAGCCCCCAACAATCAACAATGGAATGCAAAACTTTTCTTAATTGGGTTGTAGAAGGGTTTTATGAAAGATTCGTTATGGACCATAGTGGATGCCATGAGCCATAAAGAGCCTTTGTAAACTAGTGATTTAAATAATTTTACTGTCATGACCCAATCCTAGGGCCTAGACGTGACACAACGAATAGAGAACCCAAAGGGACGCCAAACAAGCCTTTTAACATATCCTTACACATCCTTTGTCACGGAATTAATTGAACAACAACAAGAGAATAAAAGAAGGATAAGGGGCTAAGGGAAGTCTTTCATATCATAAAACATCAAAAGAGTCTTCATAGCATCATTACGTAACTTTTCCAATAACACCTCAACACATAGAACTGAGCGGGGGACAAAACAACTTTCTGGGCTCACCCTCAAAGTCAAAAGCATACAAATAGATAATGAAAGTCTATACATAACATAAGAACAAGAGATATCATCTCCGAAGTTGAGGACTCGCCAATCTTGCTTTGAGAAGATAGTACTAGCCATAGGGAGTATGAGGATGATCATGAGGAGCTCCGGTTCCTACATGGTAACATCATATATGCATAGAGTATGCGTTAGTATGTTTGAATGTACTAAGTATGTAGGATGCAATGCAATAAGAGATAGGCAACATAATCAAAATTCATAATCGTATGCAAGAGATAATATATTAGCAACATGGCATGCATGAACAATAGTTGAATTAAAACAAGCTTATATCGAACATATTACATGTGTAGAAAGAGACCATCATCATAGACCAAGCAACTTAGTACTTGGAATCCACGGCATGCCACCCGCATGGAAGGTGGATGAGGTATCTATCCCTCATCTTTGGTAGTGTGGGATTGCCACCACCCGACAAGGTACCTCTCCTCATCTATGGTAGTACAGGATTGCCACCACCCGACAAGGTGGATGAGGTATACACCCCTTATCTATGGTAGGACGGGATTGCCACCACTCGACAAGGTGGATGAGGTATATACCCCTCATCTATGGTAGTATGGGATTGTCGCCACCCAACAAGGTGGATGAGGTACATACGCCTCATCTATGGTATGGTCACTTGCGACACTACAACTACTTTCCATCAAATCAGAACATTCATACGTTACTTTCATCATTATAAAGTCACTTGATTCATAGGCCATGCAATAGATTATCAATAATTCAAGAACCCTAACCTGGACACTTTATCAAACACTTGGTAGGTGTGTAATGCTAGTATAAAATCATGCAATTCAAGAGTGAAATAATGTAAAACAAACTTGAAGTAAATCAACCCACCAACACTTGGTAATACCCTCATGCATTGTACATCAAAACCCTTCATCAAATCTCAAGATAGATAATAAATTTATAGCTCAAAACATGCTTAAATAGTCACACTTTTATGAAACCCCAATATAGTTCATAGTCAAATTCATAGTAAGCAAGATCCATAAGTAACTCAACTTAGAAACATGCAATTTGTGTAAAACAGAAGCTTTGGAACCATGGATGAAAGGACCCAATAGTTGAAACCTAGATACCTCAACTTTGGAGAATTCCTTGATGAAGATTGAGACAAGAACTTGAAGCTTGATTGAGTTTCTTGAATCTGGAAATGAGCTTGGAACCCTTGATTTTGAGTGAAATATTTGTCTAAGTGTTTAAGAGAGTATTGGGGAATATCTTGTATGATATGATGTTGAAAAATGACTAAGTATAGGTGTTTTTACGCATGGGAAGGCTTAGCCCCAAGACCCAAAGGACTTAGACCGAATAGGAAAAACTAGTAACAAAATAACATAGGTCCACGTCTGGTCCGTGATGCCGACACAATGCGGAGGAAATAGTTACCCTGGTCCGCGACGGCTATGCATCACGGTACCAACGCGGATCGACACTGGAATTTCAAAATATGTGAAATTTGTTTTTAGCTATGAGTCCTTTAAAATTTGGGTTATACCAATTTCTCACTCAATTTTGCTCCTTGAACAAGAATATGAAGTCAGATTTTCGATATCATGCATGGATTTTTGATATCACTCAATTTTTCCCCTTACCATTTTGCATCAAAACATAACCTCAACCAATTCTAGAGGCATCACAATACACAACAAATCCTTCTAACCCCTCTGGTAGAGACAAGATAGGAGCGGAGACAACTTTATCCTTCAAGATTTGGAAACTCTTTTCACACTCAGCGGCCCGCACAAATTTAGCCTTCTTTTGAGTCAACTTAATCATGGAAGAAGCAATAGAAGAGAACCCATTCACAAACCTCCGGTAGTAACACACTAGGACCAAGAAACTTCTAATGTCGATTGAGTCAACGGTGTAGGCCAATTTCTAATCACTTCTGTCTTTTTAAGATCCATCTTAATACTATTCCTCGATACCACATGACCTAGAAAGGCAACGTCTTTCAACCAAAATTCACACTTCTCATACTTCTCTTCCCTCAATTTTTGTAACACCACCCTCAAATGACTCACATTCTCCTCCTCACAGTGAGAGTATATATCAAGATATCATCAATGAAGACCATCACAAACAAATTAGGGTAGGGTTTAAAGACCCTATTCATAAGATCCATGAAGATGGCTGGTGCATTAGCCAACCCAAAAGACATAACAACAAACTCATAATGCCTATACCTAGTCCGGAAGGCCGTCTTTGAAATATCACACTCCCTCACCTTCACTTGATGATACTTGGACTGAAGATTAATCGTAGAGAAGTGACTAGTCCCTTGAAGTTGGTCAAATAAATCATTAATCTAGTAGAAGGTACTTATTCTTTATGGTGACCCTATTAAGTTGCCGGTAGTCAATGAACATTCTAAGAGACCCACCTTTCTTCCTTAAAAATAACACCGGTGCACCCCAAGGTGATTGGCTAGCCCTAATAAAATCCTTCTCCAATAAATCCCTCAATTGTTCCTTCAATTCCTTTAACTCTACCGGGGCCATAAAGGGGAATAGAAATGGGTTGAGTGCTGGAGAGGAGGTCTATAACAAAGTCTATTTGCCTTTTAGGAGGAACACTAGGAGATCATTAGGGGAGACATCAAGAAACTCCTTTACCACTAGAATGACTTTATAGGAAGAACTTTGGACTCCATGTCCCTAAACCTCTCAAGATGATAGAGACACCCCTTAGAAATCAACTTTTGGGCTTTAATTCAAGAGATAAACCTACACTTGACCACCACATCATGACTCTCCCACTCAAGGATGTGTTCATTTGGGAATTGAATCTGACCTTACGGGTTATACAATCAATACAGGCATAATATGCGTGTAACCAATCCATCCTAAGAATGACATCAAAATCCACCATATCCAACTCAATAAGATCCCAAGGAAATATTTTATGCAAAATGCAAATGAGATAATTTTGATAGACCTTTCTAGCAACAATAGATCCACCAATGGGAGTAGACACCTCATAAGACTCACACAATGATTCGGGTTCAACATGAACTTTTTTGTCAACATAAGGAGTAATAAAAGAAAGAGTGACACCTAGGTCTATCAATGCATACACATCAAAATCAATGACTTTTAACATACTGGTGACGAGAGGGGGAACCTCATCTACCCCTTCCCTTCCTTGAAGAGAAAAAACCGTTTGTGCCTTGGGGTACCACCTTATTGGCCTCCTCTTCCCAAAGGAATTGCATTTGCATCTCGGCCTTGTGGACGAACATCCTTACCCTTGTTCTGGCTACATGAACAATCAATCATCTTGTGGCCTATTTCTCCAGAACCAAAACAAGCATAGGTATCCCTCAAGCATGGGCCACCATGATCCTTACCAAACTTTGGACACATAGTATTAGGCGCCACACCACCATTACCTTAGGCCCTTGGGTAGTCATTGGCAAACCTCTTATTAGGAGCATGAGAAGATCCTTGGCCTTAGTGAAGTCAGCCACCTTTGGGACTTTGTGAAACAACCCTAAAAAGTGCCCAAAATGTGCCTCGAAATGCTTTTAATTTCAGTTTCCATATATCCAAAAATCCATTCATTATTGTGAAAATCCGACTTCATATTTGAGATCAAGGGGTCAAAATTAGGTGAAAAAGGGCCTAACCTCGATTTAAGAGCGAAAGAATAACAATTATAAATTTTTAAGGGATGATTTCCAGTGAGCTATTCACGATGCTTCTGCGATATGCCTTATGCGCGCTTGAGTACAAATCCCTGTCACATCCTCTCCACTATAGTGGAGATGTGTCTTTCACCAGACAATTTTTCTTGTACAACCCCAAATATTCTAAGTGTTGGACCCAAGTTTCCCAAACGTGTTTTTATCTATACCTAGTCAATTTTCACCCTTATATCATCCTATACATTTCCCAACACTCCCCAAAACACTTAACCATACTTTCACTCCAAATTACAAGACTCAAAACCCTCATCCGGATTTAAGGATTCGCTTCAAGCTTCAAGTCTCCATTGTCAACCTTCACCAAGAACTTCTCCAAAGCTAAGGTATGTGGTGTTGAACCATTGGGTTCTTCCTCCCATGGTGCCTAAGCCTCTTTTTTTTTTTTTACTAATATTGCATGATTTAAAGTTGATTTTATATGTGGGTCTTGTATATTGAGAAATTTGCTGCACAATGATTGTAGTTTATGAAAGGATGGTTGTTTTAGCATGTTTTGAGCTCTAAATCTTGGTTCTAATATTGGATTTGATGAGGGGTTTTGATGTAAATGTCTTGGGGGTGTTGCAAAGTGTTAATTGATGGTTTTACAACAGATTTTCTTGTTTCATCTAAAAATTGAATAGTCTTTTATCCCCATTACACACCCCAAGGTGCTTGACAAAATGCCCGGTTATGGTTTCATTAGGAAATATAGGTCCAAAGCATGAGATATGATATGAATGATGTTATGATGATGAAATTATATATATTAGTATTCTCATATGAAATATTGCACAAGAGTCCATGATGAATCCTATATAAAGTGTTGCATTAGACCATGCCCGATCCAGAGGGACAAGAGCCCAGGTAAGCATGTTAGGGGTTTATACTCATCAACCATGCGAGGGGTTTATACTTCATCACCATGTTGGTAAGGTGTGATTGCCATCAATCATGTAAGGGGCTTATACCACAAAACCACCAAGGGGTTTATATCTTGAATAACTAGCTTGTTCTCTTCTACACATATGATATTTTATAGGAGTATGGATTACTTAAGCATGTTTTACTTGTGCATTGATCATACATGTCATATTGCTATATTATGCCTATTGCCTATTGTTATGTATATTGACTATGAAGCTTATATCTTGTTGCATTGCATCCCACATACTTAGTACATTAAAACATACTAATGCATACTCTTGCCTACATGATATCACCATGTAGGAACCGGTGCCCAAGTTTATCATCCTCTTCCTCCACGTGGCTAGACGGTGCTATTCCAAGCTTGTTGGTGATTCCTTCATTTCAGGGACTTCGATTTATGTTTTTCCTCTTATCTATGTATTAAGACACTACCCTATTTTCTGCTTGATTATGTGGGTGAGCCTGGTTACTTTATCTTAGCCCCCACTCTATCTGTGTATGTAAGGGTGTTTGTTGGACAAGTTATGTATTTATGGTATGAGGTATGATTTCTTGTCTCTTGATCTTGATGTGTTGCAAAGCCTTCCCTTAGCCCAATGCTCCCTTTTATTCTACATGTCTTTTATATGCTTCTGCGACCAAGGATGTGAAATGACAAGTTACGAATGGAGTTCCTTCGGGTTCCCCATTCGCCGTGTCACGTCTAGGCCCTAGGCTTGGGTCATGAAAAACTTTTTTATATGAGCACTAGGTTGATCGATCCTCAGAGTACCACACACCGCATTGATCAGAGTCCTATTCATGGTTGTGAAGCATGCCATGACTATGAATAGGAGGCTGTGAGACATTTTAGGATATGTTTCCCTTCTTCATGATCTAAGTCATGCTATAGAGTTGTGATAAGTTTTTCTCCCCTAATGATTGTTTTTTTCTATGCTAGATTATGCCGAATACTAGAGGAAGACGAGTCCAAAGTACCGAGGAGCAACATACCAATGGTGAGCTCCGAGATACTCTTACTATGCTTGCTAAGTAATGGCCATCCAAGTTCAATAAGGGGCCCAAGATCCTCATGCTAATACCCATTGAGCTAGGGTAAGAGACTTCATGAGTATGAATCTTTCAGTTTTCCATGGGTCAAAGGTGGATAAAGATCCACAAGAGTTTATTGATGAGGTCTACAAAATCTCATCTATCATAGGTGTTAGGCCAAATAAGAAGGTGGACTTTGCGATGTACTAACTCAAAGGGGTGGCATAAATTTAGTTTGATTAGCGGAAGGGTGGGTAATGTCTATGCGGTGCTTTGGGAGGAATTCAAATTTGGCTTTCCTCAGTTGATTCTTCCCTCTTGAGCTTAGGGAAGCAAAGTTGGTTGAGTTTATGAACTTGAAGGAAGGTGCTATGAGTGTGAGGGAGTATGCCCTCAAATTTAATCAACTTTCAAAGTACACCCCTCACTTGGTGGCCGATCCTTGGTCAAGGATGAATAAGTTTGTTATGGGTGTTTCCGATGGTAAGTGAAGAATGCCGGTCCGCCTTGCTTATTAGTGATATGGATTTGTCTCGATTGATGACCTATGCTGATCAAATGGAAGAGGAGAAATTGAGAAAGAGGAGGGACCATGAGGCCATGAGAGTGCAATTTTAGGGGGTACTAGATTTTGTCAAGGCCAGACTCCTCATGCTACTAAGAGGGGGTTTGCCGATGACCTCCCCAGACCACAAGGTGTTGGTGGGATAGTTCCTTTCAATGTGTTCCCCAAACATAGGAAAACCATGGAGTCCCATGTTTGAGGGGTTCTAATGCATCTATGAATGTGGAGAGCTTGGTCACAAGAAAGTAGATTGTCCAAGAAACCATGGCAAGCTCCGGGGTGCTAATGCGGTACCATTGGGTAGAGGTGGTACTCAAGGTGGTTCCCCAAGGCACAATCGATTCTATTCTCTTCATGGGAGGCAAGGGGTTGGTGAAGTCCCCCATATGGTTACCGGTACGTTGAAAATCTTTGAGCTTGATGTATATGCTTTCATTGATCTGGGTGTCACCCTTTCCTTAATTACCCCCTTTGTTGCTAGAAAGTTTCATGTTTAGTCGGAGTTGTCGCATGAGTCATATAAGGTCTCTACTCTGTTTTAATTGTTGCTAGGAGGGTGTATAGAAATTGTCCGGTTTTCATCTTGCATAAAATCTTATCTTGTGATCTTGTTGAATTAGATATGGTTGATTTTGATGTTATTCTTGGGATTGAATGGTTGCGTTCCTATTATTATTCTATTGAATGTAGAACCTATAGGGTCAAGTTTCAATTCCCAAATGAACCCATCCTTAAATGGGAAAGTCATGATGTGGTAGTGAGGGGTAGGTTAATCTCATACATTAAAGCCCATAGGTTGATTTCCAAGGGGTGTTTGTATCATCTTGTGAGGGTCAAAGATGTGGAGCCCAAAATCCCTTCCATTGCATCGACCCCAATTGTAAATGAGTTTCTTGATGTCTTCCCAATGATCTTCCCGGTGTCCCTCTCATAAGGGAGAAAGATTTTAGCATAGATCTCCTTCCCGACACTCAACCTATCTCTATTCACCCTTAACGTATGGTCCCATAAAGTTGAAGGAGTTAAAGGAGCAATTGAAAGATTTGTTGGAAAAAGGATTTATTAGACCTAGCCAATCACCTTGGGTTGCACCGATGTTATTTGTAAAGAAGAAAGATGGGCCACTTGGAATGTACATTGACTACCGACAACTCAATAGGGTCACTATAAAGAATAAATATCCTCTTCCAAGTATTGATGACTTATTTGACCAATTGCAAGGGGCTATCTTTTTCTCTAAGATTGATCTTCGGTCCTGGTACCATCAAGTGAGGGTGAGGGAGTGTGATATTCCCAAGATGGCCTTCTGGAAAAGATATGGGCATTATGAATTTATGATGATTTCCTTTGGATTGAGTAATGCGCCGACAATCTTCATGGACCTAATGAATAGGGTCTTCAATCCCTATCTTGATTCCTTTGTTGTGGTCTTCACTGATTATATTTAGATCTATTCCCATAGTAGGGCAGAGCATATGGGCCACTTGAGGGTCGTGTTGAAAAGATTGAGGGAGAAGAGATTGTAGGCTAAATATGACAAGTCTGAATTTTGGTTGAAGTTGGCTACATTCTTGGGTCATGTGGTGTCGGGGGATGGTATGAAAGTTGATCCTAAGAAAGCCGATGTGATTAAGAATTGGCCTAGACCATTGACCCTGTCGGACATTAGGAGTTTCTTGGGCCTTGCAGGTTACTATAGAAGGTTTGTAAATGGGTTCTCCTCCATTGCTTCTCCTATGAAAAAATTGACTCAAAAGAAGGTGAAGTTTGTGTGGACCGATGAATGTGAGAAATGTTTCCAAACATTGAAACATAGACTTGTGTCCACTCCTATATTGTCACTACCAAAAGGGCTTGAGGGTTTTATGGTGTATTATGATGCATCTAGAGTTGGTTTGGGTTGTGTGCTAATGCAAAATGGTAAGGTTATAGCCTATGCTTCTAGAAAACTCAAGGTGCATAAAAAGAACTACCCTACCCATGACCTTGAATTGGCCGCCATGGTGTTTGCATTAAAGATTTGGCGTCATTATTTTTATAGCGTTCATGTTGATGTCTTCACCAATCATAAGAGTCTTCAATATATCTTCACTCAAAAAGATCTTAACTTGAGACAAAGGAGGTGGCTAGAAATTCTGAAGGACTATGACATGAGTGTGCATTACCATCCGGGTAAGGCAAATGTTGTGGCAGATGCTTTGAGTTGGGTGCCTATGGGTAGCATAGCTCATGTGGATATTAGTGATAGGTAGATGGCTAGAGAGGTGCATAGATTAGCTATATTGGGGGTGAGGTTAGAAGATGTGGGTAATAGTGAAAGCTTCTTTGATTGATGAGGTGATAGCAAAACAAGACCTAGACTCCTCCTTGCTTGAATTGAATGCCTTGGTGAAAGAGGGAAAAATAGAGGTTTTCTCCCAAGGGGGAGATGGGACCCTTAGATATCAAGGTAGGTTGTGTGTGCCATGTGTTGAGGGTTTGAGGGAGAGAATTCTTGATGAAGCCCATAATTCCTTTTGTTCTATCCACCCGGCTCCACCAAAATGTATAGAGACTTGAGGGGTGTGTATTGGTGGGGAGGCATGAAGAGGGACACTGATAAATTTATTTTTGGTTGCCATAGTTGCCAACAAGTCAAGGCCGAACATCTAAGGCCCGGTGGCCTAACCCAAGGCATAGAGATTCCCACTTGGAAGTGGGAGATGATTAACATGGATTTTGTGGTTGAGTTGCCCAAGACTAGAAAAGGTTTTGATTCCATATGGGTTGTGTTTGATAAAATGTCCGGTTATAGTTTCATGAGGAATTTAAGGTTTAAAACATGAGATATGATATGAATGATGTTATGATGATGAAATGAGATTATGTATATTATTATTCCCATATAAAATGTTGCACTAGAGCTTATGGTAAATCCTATATAAAGTGTTGCATTAGACAATGCCCGATCCGGGGGGATAAGAGCCCAGGTAACCATGTTGAGGGTTTATACTCATCAACCATGTGAGGGGTTTACACTTTGTCACCGTGTTGGTAAGGTGTAATTACCACCAACCATGTGAGGGGTTTATGCTACACAATCACCAAGGGGTTTATATCTTGAATAGCTAGCTTGGTCTCTTCTACACATATGATATTCTATATGAGTATGGATTACTTAAGCAAGTTTTACTTGTACATTAATCATACATGTCATATTGCTATATTATGCCTATTGCCTATTGTTATGCATGTTGACTATGAAGCTTATTTCTTGTTTCATTGCATCCCACATACTTAGTACATTCAAATGTACTAACCCATACTCTTGCCTACATGATATCACCATATAGGAACCGGTACCCAAGTTGATCATCATCCTATTCCATGTGGCTAGACGATGTTATTCCAAGCTTATTGGTGAGTCCTCCATTTTAGGTACTTTGGTTTATGTTTTATCTCTTATCTATGTATTGATATACTAACTTATGTTCTACTTGATTATGTGGGTGATCCCGGTTACTTTGTCTTGGCCCCTACTCTATCTATGTATGTAGGGGTATTTGTTGGACAAGTTATGTATTTATGGTATGAGCTATGATTTCTTGTCTCTTGATCTTGATGTGTTGCAAAGCCTTCCCTTAGACCCAATGCTCCCTTTTATTCTACATGTCTTTTATATGCTTCCCTGACCAAGGATGTGTAATGACAAGTTACGAATGGAGTTCCTTCGGGTTCCCCATTCTCCATGTCACGTCTAGGCCCTAGGCTTGGGTCGTGACACTTTGGAACCTACCATTAAAACAGGACCTTTTGGCCTCATTACCTCTCCTCTTCCTAAACTTCTCCCCCTCAAAATGTTCGACTTAGGTCATAAGGCGTGACAAGTCCATGTCACTAATCAACATAGCGGTACGACACTACTCATTGACCAAATTGGATACACCCATTATAAACTTGTTCATTATAGACCTCAGGTCGGCAACCAATATGGAGCATATTTAGAGAGTTTATTGAACATGAGGGCATACCTCCTCACACTCTTAGAGCCTTGCTTAAAATTCATGAACTCCATCATTTTGACCTCCTTATGCTCAAGAGGGAAGAACCGATTGAGAAATGCTGCCTTAAACTCTTCCCATAGAATCACATTGTTGTTCCCTTTCTCCTCCTTCCATTGAGTATACCATAATTTGACCACCCCATTGAGTTGGTATGCCGCCAACTCCGCCTTCTTCTCCGACCTAACACCCATAATAGCCAATACTTTGTACACATCATCAACAAATTCTTGAGGGTCCTCATCCACTTTAGACCCATGGAACTCCTGTGGTTCTTCCTTATGAAATCCCTTACACTAGATGCTGGAGTAGGAGCATGAGGGGCTTGGTCCCCTTGGTTGACTTGATTAGCCATGGCTTGAGCTAGCAAGGTGAGAGCATCCCGGAGTTCTCCATGAGCTAGTTGTTCTTCGGGAGTGCAGGCTTTTCTTCCTTTTGTGTTAGGCATGATCTAAAAATGGAAAAGAAAATTCATTAGAGGGGAAACCTTACCTAACTTCTATAGTATGACATAGATCGAGAAGAAGGGAAACATTTCCTATAATGTCTCACAGCCTCTTACTCATAGTTGTGGTGTATAACACAACCATTAATAAGACTCTAATTGACATGGTGTGTTGGATGCCGAGTACCATAAACAACCTAGTTCTGATACCAAGTTTGTCATGACCCAAGCCTAGAGGCTAGACGTGACACAGCGAATGCGGAACCCGAAGGGACCCCAAATAAGCCTCTTAACATATCAATGCACATCCTTGGTTGTGGAAGCAATTGAACAAGAACAAGAGCATAAAACAAGGATAAGGAATTAAGGGAAGTCTTTCATATTATAAAACATCAAAAGAGTCAAGCAGAGTCAAAGCTCATAGCATTATTACATAACATGTCCAATAACACCTCTACACAAAGAATTGAGTGGGAGCCAAGACAACTTTCCGGGCTCACCTCAAAATCAAAAGCACACAAATAGATAATGAAAGTCTTTACATAACATAAGAACAAGGGATATCATCTCCGGAGTTGAGGACTCACCAATCTTACTTTGAGAGGATAGTACTAGCCACGGGGAGGATAAGGATGATTGTGAGGAGCTCCAGTTCCTACATAGTAACATCATGTAGGCATAGAGTATGTGTTAGTACATTTGAATTTACTAAGTATGTAGGATGCAATACAACAAGAGATGGGCAACATAATCAAAATGCATAATCTTAAGCAAGAGAAAATATATTAGCAACATGGCATCCGTGAACGATGCTTAAAGTAAAACATGCTTCTGTAGAACATATTACATGTGTAGAAAGAGACCATCAGCATAGATCAAGCAACATAGTACTTGGAGTCCAAGGCATGCCACCCGCTTGGAAGGTGGATGAGGTATCTACCCCTCATCCTTGGTCGTATGGGATTGCCACCACCCGACAAGGTGGATGAAGCATAGACCCCTCATTTATGGTAGTACGGGATTGCCACCACCCGACAAGGTGGATGAGGTATATACCCCTTATCTATGGTAGTACGGGATTGCCACTACCCGACAAGGTAGATGAGGTATATACCCCTTATCTATGATAGTGTACAGGCTTGCCACCATCCGAAAGGTGGATGAGGTATATACCCCTCATCTATGGTAGTACGGGATTGCCATCACCCGACAAGGTGGATGAGGTTCATACCCCTCATCTATGGTATGGTCACTTGTGATACTATAACTACTTTCCATGAAATCAACACATTCATACATTACTTTGATTATTATAAAGTCACTTGACTATTGATCATCAATAATTTAAGAACCCTACCTGGACATTTTATCAAACACTTGGTGAGTGTGTAACGCCGGTGTAAAATCATGCAATTCAAGAGTGAAATCATGAAAGAAAACTTGAAGTAAATCTACCCACCAATACTTGGTAATACACTCACATAATATACATCAAAATCCTTCATCAAATCACAAGATAGATCATAGATTCATAGCTCAAAACATGCTTAAACAATCACACTTTTATGAAACTCCAACATAGTTCGTAGTCAAATTCATAGTAAGTAAAACCCAAAAGTAAATTAACTTAGAAGCATGAAATTTATTTAAAAAGGAAGCTTGGGAACCATGGGTGAAAGCATCCAATGGTTGAAAGCCACATACCTCAATTTTGGAGAATTCCTTGATGAAGATTGATACGAGAACTTAAAGCTGGATTGAATTTCTTGAATCCTGAAATGTGTTTGGAACCCTTGATTTTGAGTGAAATATTTGTCTAAGTATTTGAGAGAGTATTTGTGAATGACTTGTATGATAAGGAATTGAAAAATGACTAAGTGTAGATCTTTGTACACATGGGAAGGCTTAAGCCCAAGACCAAAGGCCTTGGACCGAATAGCAAAAACTGGCAACAAAATAACATAGGTTCGAATCTAGTCCGCAACGTGGACCAAACAAGGAGGACTTACTTACACTGGTCCATGACAGCTGCGTGTCGAGATATCGACACGGATCGTCACTGAAATTTCAAAATTTGCAAAATTCTTTTTTTGCTATGGGTGCTCTAAAATTTGGTTTATGCCCATTTTCCACTCAATTTTGATCCTTGAACAAGAATATTTAGTCAGATTTTCAATATTACGCATGGATTTTGAGATATAAAGAAATTACGATTATGAGCATTTTCAAGGCACATTTTTGAGCACTTTTTGGGGTCGTTTCACTTAGTTACTGGAAAAAGCTATGAGACCAGGTACAACTCGTGAAGTCATTTACAAGTTGTAGACTACATCTTAGATAATTATAGTGAGTAATTAATTTTAGACAGGGATCTATGAGACCTATTTACGAGCCGTAAAGTGATCTACGTCTAGTAAAGGGTCTTGTTTGATGGATACTCAGAAACATCTTGTTTCTGGAATTATGCATGAGGGGCAATTATGACTCATGGATTACTCCACGGGCCGTAAAAGCCACTCGTGAAGCGGAAAACTCACTCACCTGAGTTTCTAAGTCCATTACATGGATCCCAAAAGATTATTTCAACCAATAAATTATCAGCATCGAAGAAAAAACACACGCACCCACATGATTAGCAATACTACAAACCTTACCGCCAACATGTTCTACAAGCATACACACCTCATCTAAAGTGATTAAACCTGGATTATCCTATTGTTCTGACCACTTCTTATTGATTCATACAAGATAATGTACCTATGTCATCACCACCAATTCTCAAACACAATCATTCAACCACATGAGGTGAGTGACAAAATAGGAACACACAATTGACATTCATAGAAAGCCAAAATGCCCAATTCTGGACTTAGCTAACAATTCAAATATGGGCAATCTAATTTCAACTGGCATAATTCAAATTCAAATGAGGATTTTGTGTCTAAACACCATACCGACAAGACTTTCAATCCAATCTTTCAGAAAAAGGCAATTATAGGTCTTAGTTAAACTGAGAACTTACCAAGAATTGAGATTAAATCGAAGAAGATTGAAGGAGGTGACAAGAAGCAAAACCCTAGGGCTGTCAGAATTCTTGCCGAAAAAGGGGCATAGGTGGCAGAAGTGGTCGAAACAATGAGGGTGTCTAGTAGCTTCGGTTGGTAAGTAATTTTAGGCAAAAGTGGGGTCAAATAATTTGACCATTTTATTTATATGTTGACCAGGTATGTCTGAAAATTAATGGGCCTGAACTCTATGAAACTCTAGTTACATGCCACAAAGAGTTTTACGGCTTGTAAATTATGGTTTCGCCAAACGTTCAAACCCTAGTTTTCAAAAATAGGTTTCACGAACCGGTCTATGAGTCGTAAAGTGATTTAAGGCTCGTAGAGGTGGTCGTAAAGACCACAATACTTACAAAATTTTTAGAAAACTTACCTAGGGCCCATGAGCCCCATTCATGACTCATAGTTTGATCTACAAATTGTAAAGTTGGCTTATGGACTGGACTGCATAATTTCCTACTTACTGGAAATCTTTACGAGGTGTGGTACGATTTATAATGTGATTTACGACCCATTGACACAGTCGTGGAGACCCAACTTGATGCTCTTCTCAGCCAAACTGGATAACTTAGTCCTGTACCTACATATTCTTCATAAAATACACTACTACCCTATATGCAACCAACCCAACGTCCAAATATATAATCAAAACACAAGAACTTAAACTACATATGAATCTAAAAACTTAAAATAAAGCTATAACTATGTTGTAACATCAAAAAAATTAGGTTGTCTCCCAAGAAGTACCTGATTTATTGTCATGACATGACTTAGGCAAATTGGTTACCTAGACTTCACCAATTTCCCAGACTTCACTCTTCAACTCATCTGGATGCTTTATGGACCAACGAATATCGAAGACGATTCGTCATTCAATCTAAATCTGAGTTAACCATCTTCCATAACCACTAAGGTTGTTCTAGTGGCTAGGAAGTGTCTTCCCAAAATGATTGGGACGTCGAAGTTAACTTTATAGTCTAGGATCACGAAATCTGCAGGGAATCTGAACTTCTAAGCTTTTACCTACACATTGTATAGTATCTCCACAGGCTTTTTACTATGCAATCTGCCATCAATAAATACATGCTAGTTAGAGTAGGGGCTCCCAATCCAAGCTTCTTTTAGACCACAAGGGGCATCAGATTCATGCTTGCACGTAGATCACATAGTGCCCTCGCGAACTTTACATCTCTAATGGTGCAGGGTATGGTGAAAGCACCTAGATATTCACACTTCTTATATAAGGACCATGTAGCAATAGCACTGCAATGTTTTGGGAGAGCTCCTGACTCACAATGTGCAATTTGGTGATCAAGTCTTTTGTGTACTTCACATACCCTGGCATCTTCTCCAATGCCTCAATGAGAGAGATGTTGATGGAGAGCTGCTTTAGTATGGGGAGAAAGTGCTTGAACTTGCCTTCCTCCTCCCTTTTTTTGATTCTCTGAGGGAATGGAAGAGGAGGCCTAGGAATGGGCTTAAACCTCTATGACGCATCACAGCTTCACTCACTCTATCCTTTCCATGATCACTCTTGCATCCGCATCCTATACCGCAATCGGCTCCTCTCGAACATCTTCTACATCAACCATCATGGGAGGATCAATTGTGCTCTTTCCACCCAGAGTAGCGACCACCATATACTACCCTTCATTTTTAAGATTTTGCTCTATATTGCTAGGCAGTGTACCCTCTGATGCTGATTAAGTTGAGTTGACACTTGATCAAACTATTGTTCAACCTGTTTGATAGCCATAGAGTGAGACTCTATTTTCTTATTAATACTTGAAATATCTAATTTCATGCCTCTTAAAGTCTCATCCTATGTCTCAACCTTCTTCAGCAGACGATCAAACATCTCCTCAATTCTCGAATTGCTTGCACCTGCGTCGTTGTTGTGTGGTGGCACATAAGGACCATTTTTGAAGCTTTCTCTACGACCCCAATCTGCATCTGGACCCTTGTTCCTATCATAATAACCTCCGTGGTTGTTCCTTTAAGCTCTATCTCTTCCAAAGTTTTGACCTTGGTTTCCTTGACCTTTGTGCAAATAGTCCTGATTGGAACCTTGGGCGTTAGCCCAGAAACCCTCCGTATGATCTTCAACAAAACAACCATCCTCATCATACTATGGCTCTTCGTACATGGGTGGACGTGGGTGTTGATGAACTACTACATTGACTCTCTCTTGGCCCTGCTTTATCATCAGATCCATACTTGTACAAAGCTGAGCAAGCTTCTACATGATTTCTTCATTACTTCTTGCTTGCTATAACCCCACACTGACAACACATGAACTCTTTTTGGAAGCTCTATCCTGCTGCCCCCATACATGATTTGTTTTGACCACTCTTTCTATTTTCTCCACAGTCCTTGCAAATGGTTGATCTAGAAACATGCCACCCATGATAGTATCAACATAGGCCTAATTGTTCTCATCAAGGATATGGTAGAAGTTCTCCACCAAGACACTACTTAGACATTTTGTGAACTGCTCCCAATTAGTGCTTATTGAATCACTAGGAAGTTGCTCGAAGTTATTGATTTGGTCCTTCAACTTGAGCTTCTTTGATCTAGGGAAGTACCTCTCCAAAAAGCCTTCTACAAGTCTTTCCAGCTGGTGATTAAACTCTGTGTGAGCTCAGATAATCATAATGCAGCATTGCCCATATGAGATAATGGGAAGACGCAAAGTCCCTCAACGTCCTTCGATAGATTTTCTGTCCCCATCACACTCTTACATACAAATGACGTATTGTGTAGGTGGCTATGTGGATTCTCTAATGGTAAGCCCATAAATAGCCCAAGTTATATAGCATCTAGAGTAAGCTACTCGAGACTGTGAACTTTGTATCTACCAATAGTGGTAGCAACACAATAGCTCTAGTCACCTCCATAGCCATATGATTCAACATGTACTGATTCCACTTGTAGGCATTGGCGTTGAAATCCTAAGGCTGTAGAATGTTCTCCAAAAGAGGTGGGTTCTCATTCCCATCATCCTCGTTATTGTTCCTATTCATATCTACATTGGCCACGTTGTTCGCGATATCTTGGGCCATTCTTATTGAGATTCTATGGATCTTTGGATCAAATGGAGGTAAGGGATTTCCTTGACTCCTAGTGTTGGGCATACACTACTCATACACCCTGAAAAATAACAAAAACAACAAATAAATGTAAAATAAGGGAATGAAGGATTAACACTCGAATTACTAATAAATTTACTAAATTTAGCTGTATTCCCCAAAAACAACACAAAAATCTTGATGTCACCAAAGTTACACCTCCTTTTTAGAGGATAAAATGGTCGTTGTCAGGATATAGAACCTAACCAAGGTTAGGGTCGATCCCATAAGGAATATGTAGACTCACAAAAATTCACCAATATGCAATTTGAGTAATTAACGGACTGAATTCCCCAAAGATAGGGGGTTTGCAATATTCAATCAGAAAAGTAAACTAACTATCACAAGAGAAAATCAATAAGGTAGCAACTAGAGTATTGTGTTCCCTATGATTCCCCAACTCAATATCACCAAATAACCAAATTCTTATGTAGTGTACAACATGCAAGACGGTAATTTATGTTCACCTGACCTATTGGTCAAAGGTGAGAGGTGAATTTTACTCTACAACTTGGTCCATCTCCATAGTATGCATTACTAACCATTACCTATTAGTCCCATTACAACCTCCCCTTGGTCCAGTTTAGTTGATAAGATGAGAACACATCAATAGAATCCTATTAACTAATCTGTTTTCTTATTCATTACTACCTTGGTCCAGTCAGTAATGCTAGATGAGTTCTAATGTTTGTCATCACTAGAAAACATGTAAAACGAAGAGAGTTAAATAATACATACACATACACCTTCCTAGAATTGTGAATTATCGATTTTACTTTGTTAGTTCTTTATGGTTCCCATAACCCTAGTTATAGATTTAGCTACTCAAGCTATGTGTAGATGAAGAGATTATGAATTGAGAAGACATAATTATACACTTACGCAATAGATTTAAGAACAAGCAATCTAATATCAATAAGAATCATTAGCTTTAAGACTAAATGCAACCACAGGTGTTCTTAAAGAAACTCTCAGAATTTTCACTCTCTAAATATTGAGTTTCTATGACAACTGATGTTCACTTCTGAAAATAACCTAAACGATGTCACGACCCAAGCCTCGGGCCTAGACGTGACATGGTGAACAGGGAACCCGAAGGAACCCCAAATAAGCCTCTTAACTTGTTATTACACATCATTGGTCGCGGAAGCATATAATAATATTAAAGAGCAAGAATAGGGCCAAATGGACTAAGGGAAAAGCTTGCACAATATCATAGTCAAGAGACAAGAGTCAAACTCATATCATAGATATATAACATGTCCAACAA
>JAOTQR010110825.1:0-26074 GCA_025774065.1 Solanum ossicruentum | reverse complement strand
TTCAATGAGCCAAACTAGCCACGTGGAGAAGGATGATCAATAGGAGCTCCGGTTCCTCCATAGTGATATCGTGTAGGCATAGAGTATGCGGTAGTACTTGAAATATACTAAGTATGCAGGATGAAATGCAACAAATATATAAGCCATATATTCAAAATGCATAAGTGTAGATAATGGATACAATCTCAAAATGACAAGTATGATCAATGCTTGTAATAAAACTTGGATGTAAAACATTTAACTTGCATAATATATCATACATATGTGGGAGAGACCTTAACCGACATAGACTAAGAGATCTACTACTTGGAATCCAAGGCATGACAATCCCTTGGTAAGGTGACCAGGCATAACACCCTCGGCGCAGTGTGGTCTACTTGCCAGCCCTTCATAAAAGCTATTAGTTTAATGAATAGCGAGGGGAAAGAAAGAAAATCGAGAAGAAGCCGGACCGAGTTGATTAACAATGAACAAAGAAGAAGGCAAACCAAACATGATAACATGAACTAGATGGATCCAATTGAAAATCACATATACTAAAATAACATAGTCCTATGGTCATATTTAGAGACTAAAGACTTTATATAAGGACCACTTGAGTCGAGCCCCCATCTTCAACATTAGTTGGTGCTAAGTCCAATCCCACAGAATACTTGAAATAATCATACCTTAATCACAACATGAATAACTTGTAGGAGACATGATAGCTTGATACAATTAGCTCACTACATGCTTGACCTCTACTAGTGAGCTTACTTGAACTTGAACATGAGGGAAAAATAATAATCATGGTTGATCCCTCAACTTGAAATGAATGGCTCACTAGCGGGTAAAATCTTGAAATAGGGCTCAACTTGTCACTTGTAAAATCATCGATAGTTTTTATGAATTAAATACATGCTTGAAAGCCCTCTATCATCATGAAGTCACATGACTTGTAAATCATGTAATAGTTCATCAACAAATTGAGAATTCTTGTCAAGTAATTTCATTAAACACATGGTGGGCTCATGATACTTGTTCAAAATCATGCAACTTAAGGGAATAACAAAATGATTAAAATCAGTTCAAAATCAATCCACCAACATTGTAATAAAACCCTTATTTGGTTATCATGAAATCCATCTAGTAAGTCACCATAGATCATAGTTGTCAAAGCTCAAATCATACATACTCTCAATAGACATAAATTAACTTATGGAGTAATCTTAAAATAAGTATTCATTCATAATCAATCGATACTTGATAAAACCCAACATAATTTATGTTGATAATGAAAAATAAGAGACAATAATAAATAAAACAATTTGAAATCATACAATTTTCATAAAAAGAGAAGGTTGGCTCCATGGCTGAAAGGACCCATGTATGAAGACCCACATACCTTAAACCTTAAATTGGTAGATGAAACTTGATGACACATTGAGGACTTCACTTGGGTTCTTGAATTCCAACAAAAGCGTTTGAATCTTTGAGATTTAATGGGGTATTTGGTGAAGAATCGAGAGGGATTTGGGAGGGTTTCTTGAGAGTTTGAAGTTGGAAAATGGTCAGGAATAGCGGTTTTCACGTTTAATTGGTGATTAGACTATTACCCAAATTCCCTTAGATGTAAAAAATTAGGAAAAATTTACACTAGTTTACGTCATAGGTGTGACACAGACCCAACGTGGAGGGACAATTTGTGCTGATTCGCACCTAGTCCGCGTCGCAACATGGTCGTGGATGCACACTGGAAATCGTTAATTAGCGAAAATTATTTTTTGCTGTGGATCTCCTAAAATCTAGGTTCTACTCCTTTCCCACTCAATTTTCTCATTGAATAAGAATATGAAGTTGGATTTTCGAAATTACACACGATTTTTGAAATATATGAAAAATTCAATTATAGGGCATTCTGAAGCACATAAGGGATGTTTCATTATTGTATTTTAACTCTTATTATAATGAATCTCATATATCCCTATGAATAATGAGCTAAAAATATTATTTATAGTAATTACAATTATGTCCTTAATACAATAGAAAAACTAGTCAGTGAACTCTATGAAAGGTCTTTACGACTCGTAATGTGATTTACGAGTCATAATCAAGGTTCGTAATCAACTTTTGGGATCTTGGACTTCCTCTCACGAACCATCTTCATGACTCTTGTACTGATTTACGACACTTAATTTAGACTCATATGCTTTAACTGCTTCAAATCATCTCTCTCTAAAAATCTTCATGAAACCTATCTTTATGACTTGTAGAATGCTCTACGTTTCATATAGAGGTCTCGTGGATATAAACTTCAGATCTTACCCTTCATTGGAATTTGTCACAAAACTACCTCTACGACTCGTAGAGGATCTCATAAATCAATAAAACTAGAAAACTTTGCAATTTTCCCCCAAAGTCATGCCTACCTGCTTTTCTGCAAAACTAAATACAAAAACACATAAAACCATAAAATATTGGACTAGGAATACACAAAATCCTATATATTAGGAATCAACAGTGCTATATTTTGACAGCACATCAACACTCTCAACTTAAAATTGTTGCTTGTCTTCAAGCGATGACTTAATCTACATAGACAATAAAATAACACATTGAACTCAACTCAATGGCGTACATCACATACAATTCAAACTCAGGTATCCACACCAACATTTCTAAACAAGATTAGATAGCTATTTAGTAGTTCAAAGCACACTAGTGCATGTGACAACACAACTATGAAAGGTAAGGGAATATCAACAGTCAACAATGTTTGAACATGTCAAATGCTAACAATGCAATGCAAGTGCCCTCATAAAAAGAAGTCTCATTTTGACAGTAAATGATGATTTCATATTTAGCTTTGGGACTATGCAAAAACAATCACCCTCACAAAAGATATTCATGCGTGATGACTAATACCATAGGCTTGCCCCTTTACTCATGACTCAAACCTTCAACTAATTGGACTAAGATCACTTTAGCACTTTCTAGGCTTATAAAGTAGGATCGGGGAGTTTTGGTATGCTCTTTTGGAAAATAGTGACTAAAGGCGCTCCTTGAAACTGCATTTTTCATCTATTTTTCCCTACTAAATCAACCATTTTAACCTTAATCTCCCGTTTTCTTTTATTCAAGCTCTTCGGGGTGCTTTTCTCCTCATTTTTCAGCATTTGCCTTATTTATACACTTCATTTTGCTTTTTTTTAAAGCTCAATCTAAGGCTTATTTTATTTTTATTACCCCCGGTGCATGTTTTTTCTTCTTTTTCTCCTATTTCCTAACTCACCTCCTTATTTTTGTGCTTCTTCTTTACACTGGCCACACTCAACTTAGGCTTTTAGCCTGTAATGAAGTACACAATATCTATTCCCTGAAGGAGGGCTACTTTTAGTAGCCATCATCAACTTAGGCTTTTTGCCTTAGTCAAGGTTCACAATGCTCAAGGAAAGACGGAGAAAAATTTCAAGGTTTTTCACTAGACAAGATTAGGCTAATTAGGTCTTTTAGAAAGAATTGATACATGTAAGGCTGAAATATTTGAAACAAGGGATAACACTTCATTTGGTTGGTCATTTTAGGCTAAAGTGGATTAATTAAAGAACAATGGCCTAAGATTCTTTCCTAATCCATTTAATCGATAATCTAATTTAGAGTAATAGAGCAAGTTCTGAATTAGCAGAAAATACATGAATTTGGCAAAACAAGATCACACTCATATGACATTGCACACATGATCAACAAGAAACTCATAGATCATGTTTCGTATCTCCAATTACCCTTACCTATCAAAAAAATACTGCCAAACACCTAAACATGCATGGTTACCATTTAGCTACTAATCAAATATTTTTGGAGGGTACCAATTTTTAGAACAAAACATAAAACCATGTTATATGCCATAAGTTTTACTACTATATGCTACAAATATTATCTAAAAATCCTAAATTTGCTGGTCTGATAGAAATAAAATATATATGAGGAAAAAGAACACAAGCAAGAAAACCTCGAGAATCAAAATTTGGGGTTGTTATGGACCATATGCTATTCAGGCTTCACAAAGGCCCATAACTACCCAAACCCCAATTGAAAACATCATGCATTGTCCCCATTGCACCAAATCAATCAGAAAATAGAATGTAAAAGGTCAAAAACATACCTCGGCACCTAAGTACCTGTATTTTCCTGAGTCTGGCCATCCCCTCACAGAAGGGTAGTCTCCTTAGCTATAGCACTTTATCCGAAAGGGACAATAGCCATCAATTGATCGTCCTGTCAAGTTCGTCTCATGTCTACCTCACTCCTCTCCTCTCTCATGGCGTGCTAGAAATCCCTCTCTTCTAACCCCCTCGTACATACATGTATGGCCCTTGCATCTTCATACATGCAAGGTCTCTTCCAAAGGAAGAATTGGTAGGCTCATCGGAAGAAAACAAATTAAGCATCAACACTAGAGACGTCTTCTTTGGCAATGTAACTGGTGTCACAAGTGATGCTGTCAAGTTAGCCCTAAGCATCTGGATCGCTGTCTACAAGGTTGGCAAATTTTAAGGCTGGGCCTCAGCCAATGTCTTCTGAACCCGCTCCATAAAGTCATCGATGCAGGCATCTACTGCAGAAACATGCTCCTGAATAGTAGAAATAGTGAATGCCTAGCTCCACTTTTCTGAGTTTTCAATAGCCTGCCGAAGCCATAGCCTAATTTGCTCAATGAGCTGAGTCAATTGGTACTCAACATGTGATTATCTCCACGCCATGGCCTGAATGGAAAAGGAGGACACATAGACCAAGCCCTGTGTAGAAGTCTGTGATGTAGTGGTTTCTAGTGCGGTAGTAGATATAATGGGACCCCTCTTAATGACTGCCTTAGGTTGTGAGGGTCTCTCTTCAGTAGTAGTAGTTGTGGTAGTGGGACAGTCTCAGAACCCTCAGGCGGTGTCGCAGGGGTGAAGACCACTGGCGGAGGTGGAGGCTGTGGTCATCAGAGTGCCACCGAGTTCTCATCAACCTTTATTAGGCTAGGCTCCAAAGTATGTTGAACCTCCATAACCAGTCTTGGTGATCTAAGATCTCTGGCTGAGACTCTACACAGTCTGTAGATTAAACACGAGAATGGGATAGAGATGGCCCTCTTTTGTGCTAATTTATGCATCTGCTCTACTATGAGTCAAGCCTAATCTATGACATAGCCAGCCAAGATGCTAGCAACAAAAATTGCATGCTCCAGTGTAAGTGTATTATCCGCCAAAGGCAATCAGATGCATGATATAACAATGGCCCACCAAAACTAGGTAGGAAAGCTAAGTGAAGCCTTTACTATAGGCTCCGTATGGTTGGTGACCCCGCTCTGCAATATGACTAGCCACCTATCTCAAAAGTGAGTTTTGATGTATCGGATTCTTCATAATCAATGAGTTTTCAGCCTGCCCCAACCTGTGATCAAATTATGCTACGGACCTGGGGGCACGGGACACTGGACCAAAAAGCATACGGTGGATAGTATCCTCAGAAATGTCTCCCCGTCGACCTCTTAGTCATATCTCTGTCAAGCTACGGTGAGTGAGAGGTTTCTTCCCCTTAGGAAGATTGCGCTGAATGGTGGTTGCGCACTATGTATAGAACTCCCTCACCAAAATCGGGGAGTACCATCCAAGTGAATCTGTCAACCACATCAACCCATATCATATCATTGTGTCCTGCAGACCTGAATACGACTCAGTCCATCAGTAATCACCTGAGGCTCTTCAAATATAGAATGGATAGGCTTGCCCCACTCCTTTGGCTATATTCCCTTTGTATATATCTCATCCATACCCTCGATGCACCATTGATTAGCATGGGCATCCGGTGCTTATGAAGAAGATGGTACTACGGAGGACTTGACATCTCCTCTATCCTCAAACCCCTCCTCAGAATTTGGTTCCTCTCTAGAAGGACATCAACCAATTAAAACCAAGGCAAAGTTATATATTAAAATTGAAAGAAGATACTTTCCAAGAATTGTGATGAACTTCAAGAAGAGAGAGAAGGTGAATGAACACAAAACCCTAGGTATTGTTGTTAATCACATCAAAAAATGGAATCATGGTGGTCAAAATTTGCAAAAGTGAGGGTTAGCTTGGTTTCACAGATCAATTAGGTCAAATAGGGTCAAATTAATTTTAACCCTTCTATTTATGTTTTACCAGGTCACGGTTACAATTATTAAGCTTGGGTCTATGAGACCCTGACTACGAGTTGTAGATGGATCTATCATCGTTAGTCATGGTTTTATAGAATCCTAAATATTTAGCATAATTTCAGAAACTTACCTGAGATCTACAAACCCCATTCATGACTTATAGATTGATCCAGGAGTCTTAAAGTTGGCTTGTGGATTGGAGTGCACCATTATCCTGCTCACTGGAAATTTCTATGAGTTTGAGTCATGAGTCGTAAAGTGCAATATGACTCGTAATCCCAATTTTAAAAATAGCAACAAAGCAAACATAAACAACTACCTATGAATCCAAAAACTGAAAATAAACCTATAACTATGCAATAGTGTCAAAAACCTTAGGTTGCCTCCCATGTAGCTCGTGATTTATCATTATGGTACAACTTAGACAAATTGGTTACCATACTTCACCAATTTTCCAAACCTCAGTTTTGAGCTCATTAGGATGCTTCATAGACTGACGGATGTCAAAGAAAACTTCTTCATCATTCAATCTAAACCCGAGTTATATAGTTTCCATATCCAAAAGAGCTTGTGCCAAGGCTAGGAATGGCCTTCTCAAGATGATTGGCATGCTGAAGTTAACCTCACAATCAAGGATCACAAAATCTGTAGGAAATATAAAATTTTCCACCTTTACCAACACATCATAGAGCATCCCCACGGGTCTCTTCACCGTTCTATCCGCCGTCAACAACCGCATTTTAGTTGGAGTAGGGGCACCCATACCAATCATCTTATAGACCATAAGAGGCATTTAATTGATACTAGCAACCAAATCACATAACGTCCTTGTGAACTCCACATCTCTTATAGTGCAAGGTATAGTGAAAACACCTGGGCCTTCAAGGTTTTGAGCTAAGAATTTTGTAGTAATAACCCTGCTATGTTGATGCTCTTGAGAAGGCTCCTAACTCATAGTGTGCTTTTTTATAACAATTCATATACTTTGCATAGTCCGGCATCTTCTCCAAAGCTTAAATTGATCGGGATGTTGATCGATAATTTCTTTAGTATAAAGAGAAAGTGATTGAACTTGCCTTCCTCTTCCCTCTTTTTGAGTCTTTGAGGACAAGGAGGAGGAGCATTGGGATGGGCTTATACCTTTGTGATGCTTGAGCTGCTTTAATTACCCCATCCTTAACATAATCATCTCCTTCAACCACATCCTTAGTTGCTACTATCTTCTGACGAACACCTTCTACATCAACAGGCATAGGAGGATCAATTGTGCTTTTGACACCCCTAGTAGTAAATGCCATACACTGCTCTTTATTTAGGATTCTGCATGATGTTTTTAGGCTATGTACCCTTTTGACGCTGATTCAACTAAGTTTATACTTAACCAAACTATTGTTCAAGCTATTTAAGTGCCACAGAATAAGACTCTACTTCTAATTAAT
This sequence comes from Solanum ossicruentum, assembly GCA_025774065.1. NCBI lineage: Eukaryota > Viridiplantae > Streptophyta > Magnoliopsida > Solanales > Solanaceae > Solanum > Solanum ossicruentum. Next base: position 18,472 of record JAOTQR010110825.1, on the reverse strand, counting down.
GCTTAAAATATCTGATTTCATATCCCTTAGAGTTTCATCTTGTGCCTCTGTATTCTTCAACAATCGATCAAACATCTCTTCAATTCTAGAATTACTTGCACCTGCATCTTGGTTGTGTGGTGGCATATAAAAACCATTTCTGAAACCATCTTCATGACCTCAACATGCATTTAGAACCTTATTCCTATCATAATAACTACTTTAATTGTCTTTGAAAGATCCATCTCTAACATAGTTCCGACCTTGGCGCCAACAGTCTTAATTGGACCCTTGGACATTAGTCCAGAAACCCCTAGTCTGATTATCAACAAAACAAGAATTTTCCCAATAATAAGGCTCCTCGTATATTAGTGTACGTGGAGGTTGATAAACTACCTCATTCACCCTTTCTTGATTTTGCTTCATCATCACCTCCATGCTTGTACGAATTTGAGCAAGCTGTTGCATGATCTTTTCATTGATTTTGGCCTGCTTTGAACCCGCACTAACAACACATAAACCCTTTATCGAAGCTTTATCATGTTCCCCCATACACGATTCGTCCATACACTCGATAATCCTTGCATATGGTTGATCCATAAACATGCCCACCATAATAATGTTAGCACATACTTAACTACTCTCATCAAAAACACAATAGAATATCTCCACCAATGCATAATCAACTATCTTGTGGTCAGGGACGCTCCTAAAACACTTAGTAAACCGCTCCCATATAGTGCTAATCAAATCACCAGGAAGTTGCTCAGAGTTGTTAATCTGGTCCTTCAACTTAAGCTTCTTCGATCTAGCAAAGTACCCATCCAAAAAGGCCTTATGCAAATCTACCCAACTAGTGGTCGAACTCTGTGGGAGCACAGATAGCCATAATACAAGATTGCTTGTAAGAGACAATATAAAGACATGGAGTCCCACAACATCCATAGACAGATTTTGTGTCCCCATCACACTCTTATAAAAAATGCAACATTATGGAAGTGAATATGTGGATTCTCTGATTGTAGGCCCACAAATAGCCCATGGTTCTATAGCATCTGAAGTAATCCACTAGAAACTACGAACTTTGTGTCTGTCGGTAGTGGAGGCAACACAAGATCTCCCATCACATCCATAGCAATGGGGTTCAACTTATACTGATTCCACCGATAAGAATTGTTATTGAAATCCCAAGGCTATGGAGTATTCTCCAAAGAAGGTAGGTTTTCATTCCCATTATCATCATTGTTGTTCCGATTCAAAGCGGCATTGGCTCCATTGTTGGAATTCTCTTGGGCCATTCTTCTTTTAATTTCTTGGATCTTTGGATCAAGGGGAGTCAAGGGATTACTTTTGACTCCTAATGTTAGGCATACGCTAGTAGTATACCCTGCAAAGAAACAAAAACAAAAAAAACAAAAATAAAATTCAGGGGAACTAAGGATTAACACTCAAATTACAAGTACTAGTGAATTCAACTATGTCTAGCCATATTCCCCATCAACAGTGCTATAATATTTGATCACTCCCAACTTACACCTCTCTTTTGGAGGATAAAAAGGTCATTGGCAAATATAAAACCTGACCTGAATCTCTCGGGGAATATGTAGACTTGTGACAATTTATAAATAAGCAATTCAAGAAATTAACCAACTCAATTCCCCCGGGGGGGGGTTGAAGTAATCAATTAGAAAACAAACTACACTACCTATAACATGACAATATCAATAATAGAGAGTAACTTTGATGTTGTGTTCCCCATGATTCACCAACTCAATATCACTGGATCACCTAATTCTTGACTAGCATTTAGCATGCAAGACAATAATTTAACTTTACTAAGCCCTTTGGTCAATGGTGAGAGGAAAATTTCACTATGTCACTTGGCCCATCTCCATAGTGTGCAATACTAAACATTACCTATAGCCCTAGTCAACCTCTCTTGGCTCAGTTCGGTTGATTAGATGAGAACACATCATCGAATCCTATTAATTAATTTTTTTCCTATTCATTACTACCTTGATCATGAAAGTAACACTAGGAAAGCTCTAATGTTGGCCACCACTAAAAAACATGCAAAACAAAGAGATTTGATTAATACATGCAAATACCTATTCCAAGAATTGCAAATTACCCGAATTTATTTGGTTAAATCTTCATAATTCCCACAACCCCAAGTTATGGATTTAAGTACTCCTGCTACAGGTAGATAAAGAAATTAGGTATTGAGAAACCTAATTTAACACTTATCCAATTGAACTGAGAATCAAGCAAATCCAAAATTGACTGAGAATCACATGATTTGAAGATTAAATTAATTCCCAAGTGTATTCTCTCAATTTTCTCTCCAAGTAATTTATTCTAACCCTAATTACAATGAATCTCATGGATCCCTATACATAATGATCTAAAAATACTATTTATAATAATTACAATTAAGTCCTTAATACAATAGAAAAATTGGTTGGTGGACTCTATAAAAAGTCTTTACGACTCGTAATATGATTTATGAGTCCTAATCGGGGTCTTGTAATAAGCTTCTAGGATCTTGAACTTCTCCTCTACAAACCATCTTCATGACTCATGAACTGATTCACGACTCGTACTTCAGACTCGTAGGCTTCAACTGCTTTAAATCATCCTTTTATGGAAATCTTCACGAATACTATCTATATGACTCGTAGAATGATCTACGACACATATAGAGGTCTCGTAGACTTGAACTTTAGATCTCACCCTTTATTGGAATTTGTCACAAAACTACCTTTATGACTCATAGATTGCTCTACGACTCATCGAGGGTCTTGTAAATCACCAAAAACAAGAAAACACTGCAATTTTGCCCCAAAGTCATGACAACCTGCTTTCTTGCAAAACTAAACCTAAAAACACATAAAAACCATAAATATCACATTACGAACACTTAAATCCTAAGTTATAAGCATCAAAAGTATTGTGTTTTGATAGCACATCAGCTGGCGGACCTATGGCCTAATCTGTTGAACTTACTGAGTCAACTGTGTCTCAGCATGTGGTGACCTCTATGTCATGGCCTGCATAGATACAATGAATATGTAAACCATGCCCGCGGGTGCAAGCTGTGATGAAGTGGCCTGTGATGTAGGAATCTAAGGCGATAGTAATAGGATGAATATCTTTGGTATAAGAGGAGGTTCGTGTTATGCTCATTGGAGTGCCACCAGGTTCTCCTCAGGCTTCATTTGGCTGGCATCTAAAGTGTAATAGGCCTCGATCAGCGAGTCCAACTGGTGCAGTCTCTCGAGCCTCGACTCTAGAGAGTTCTTGTATATCAAGCAAGGAAAAGGGATAGAGGTGGACCTTTTTAGGGCAGCCTCGTGAATCTACTTGTTAATGAGGCGCTCCCAATCAATTGCATAACCAGCTAAGAAGCTGGCAACTAGCAATGCAAGCTCCCACATCAATGTATTATCAGCAAGAGTCGGCTGGAACTGTGATCTAGCTATGACCCACCAAAACTTGAGGGGAAACTACGAAGCATTGATAATACTCTCCGAGTGTGTGGCGACCCAAGCAGTTTCTGGACCCTACTCAACAATATAACTAGTGACCCATCTTATCAAGTTACCTCTATGCTCTAGATCTTTCATCACCAACGAGTCCCTTATCTACCCCACTCTATAGTTAAACTCAGCTATGGAACTAGGAGTAGGGAACTTTGGCCCAAATGGCATGCTACGGGTGGTTGTCTCCAAAAGATCCACTCGCTGCCTCTCACTCTAGTCCCGATCAGTCTGGGAAGAGTGAGGTGCTTCTTCCCCTTTGGAAAAGTATTATGAATAGTAGATGCATAGGATACGTAGAACTCCTTCACCATGTTCAGAGAGTATTGCCCAAGTGATGGTCAGCCACTGGAGCCCATATTTGATTATCACGTCCTAGAGACCGGGGACACTGTCGAGTCTGTCTAGGATGACTCAGGGCTCCTCATACATGGAGTGGGTTGACTTTCCCCACTCTAAATTCTACATATCCTCCATAGAAATATCCTGTATACCATCGATGCACCATCGACTAGTAAGAACATTTGGTGGAAATGGTTATGATCAAGGTACTGTGGAGGACTCCATCCCTGATCCGTCATCAGAGCCTAACTCGGAGCTGGACTCTTCTCTGGATGGAGTCATTTGAATAGAGTTGCTCCTACTGTCGTCTCCCTCATCATACTGGTGAGTATGAATGACAAGAGCTTGAGTCTACTAGCTCTACTAGTAGCTCTCGTCTGAGCTCTAGCAACCTCTCGGGCCGGATGGACACTAAGGTCCTCTATTGAACCATAGAGTGCAGAGGTCTGCTCATCCTCCGAGGGCTCATCTCTGATCCACCTTTGTATGGCTCGTATTTTGTCACATTTTTCATTCTGGGCCATAGTACCTAAATCATGAACATTTAAGCACTTAGGTTAGCTCCACAGATCAAAATATCAAATGCAAAAACAACTTGGGCATTGCTATAGAAAGGTCTAGAAAAGCACTTCTACGAGCCGTTGAAAGATCTCATAATATAATGATCAAAATAATTTTTATTCACTGGAAATTTCTCCGAAACCAAGTATAACTCGTAGAATGTTCTACAAGTCATAGGTTGAGTCGTAGAGGATTACAGTGTTCTAAATTTATTTCAAGCAGGGATTTATGAGACCACTCTGCTAGCGGAAAAGTGTTGTATGAATCGTAGAAGGTCTCTTCTAAAGGGGACTTTGAAACTTCAAGTTTTTGAAATCTTGTACGAGGGGCAATTATGACTCATGGAATTTCCACAGGTTGTAAAAACCACTCGTAGACAAGAAAACTTAATCACCTGAGCTTCCAAGTCCATTAGAAGGGACCCCTATATGACTTTTTAAATTTTGTTCTAACAGTATCAAAGTAAAACGCACACTCCCACATGATTTTCACGTGATAACCAATACCCCAACATGCTAGTCAACATATGTGCCCATAAAAAATAATAAACATGATTCCTTGATGCTTCCGACCACGTATGAGTAACATATCATAAACATTATGCACACATGCCATCATATACCGAATATCACACATACAATCAATTTAATTACATGGTGAGTGATTACATGGCCGCCAAAGATACATCAATCAAATATGGGCAAAGGCAACCATAACACGTCCCGATTCTATACACATATTCAAACATGGGAAGCCATAATTCACTTATCATAATCACTATTTTCACACAAAGGTTGGTGTCTACAACAACTATTTCGGACATAATTTTTAATTTAACCCTACAAATATAGGTAAATTAATTGTATTTGGTTAACTGAGTACTTTCCAATTTATGTGATTAGATTGTAGAAGATGAAGTAGATGGTGGAACACTAAACCCTAGGTTGCCAAAAATTCTCACCAAAAAATGGGGGGATGATCACCTTCGGTGGTCGAAAGTTTTGGGTGGGGTATGACTGGGCACAATTTATAATTTAGGGCTGAAATAGGGTAAAAATAATTTGACTCCACTATTTATACTTTGACTGGGTTAGTTGAATTTGATGGGCCTAAACTCCACAAAACCTAGATTATAGGCCGTAGAGTGTATTATGGCTTGTGAAATATGGTTTCGTAGAAAAAACAAACTCTAGTTTCCAGGAGTGGGTTTCACAAACTAGTCTATGAGCCATGAAGTTATGTACGACTCATAGAGTTGGTCATAGAGACCTCAACACTTAGAAAAATTTTAAAAAAAACTTATCTGGAGTCCACAAGCCCCATTCATGACTCGTAGTTTTATCTACGATGCGAACATCTTGATATCACATAAGTTACACCTCCTTTTTAAGGATAAAATGGTCGTTGTCAAGAAATAGAACCTAACCAAGGTTAGGGTCGAACCCAAGGGAATACATAGACTTAAGAGAATTCAATTAATGCAATTTGAGTGATTAACCAACTTACTTCCCAAAAAAGGGGGAGGGGGGGGGAGAGCTTGAACTGATCAGTAGAAAAGTAAACGTGACTAACATAGGAGTTAAATCAATATGGTGAGAAACTTGGATATTGTGTTCCCCATGATTTCTTAACTTTGTATCACCAGATAACCTAATTTTTTTCTAGTGTGTAGTATCCAGGATGATAAGTTAAGTTTACAAAACCCTATTTTCTAGGTGAAAGGTGAATTTTACTGCGTGACTTGGTTCATCTCCCTAGTATGCATTACTAACCCTTACCTACTAGTCCCAGCACAACCTTTCCTTGACCCAGTTTGATTGATTAAACGAGAACACATCAATTGAATCATGTTAATTAATCTCTTTTTCTATTCATTACTACCTTGGTCTAGTCAGTAACACTAGGCGAGTTCTAACGTTGGCCACCACTAGAAAACATGGATGAAGAGAGATAATAAATACATGCATGCACACTTTCCAAGAATTATGAATTATCCAATTTTCCTTGTTAGTTCTTCATGGTACCCACAACCCTAGTTATGGATTTAGCTACTCATGGTTTGTGTTAATGTAAGACTTATGAATTGGAATAACATAATAGAACATTTACACAACTGAATTAATAAGCAAATCCAACTTCAAAGGGAACCACAAGATTTAAGTTCAAATCAAAGTACAAGTGTTCCTCCAAACTCTCTAATGTTATCTCTACTTAACCTCCCTATTTTCTCTCTCAAAATTGTGAAGTTCTCTGTTTATTGGCTATAAAATAACCTAAAAAACCTATTTTATAATATTTAAAATACAAGTTCTAAATACAATAGGATAGTAGGGTTGACACACCTTAAGAACAGGTTTACAGGTCCTATTGTATTCCACGACACATAATCAGGGTCTTGTATAGTGCTGTTGGAAAAACTGGACTTTAGGTCTACGACACTCCTATATGACCGGTACATTGGTTTACGACTCATGGGGGGGGGGGGGGTTTGTCTGATAAATCTTCAGAAAGTCCCTCATCTCTGATCTTAATGGTACGAACCATGTTCTACGACTCGTAAACCAATCCATGACCTATTTACACGTTTATAAAATCAACTTTAGAAAATCATATGCTTATTGGAATTATCCATAAAATCCACTTCACTACCTGTAAATTGCACCAGCACCTGTAAATGGTCTCGTACTGCATCAAAATCGGCAACTTTGGTACTTTCTTTCAAAAATCATGGCAAACCCTGGAATCCTACAAATAGAACAAAAAAACACATAAAACCAACTAACATCACATTGAGAAAACACAAAATTCCAAGTGTTAAGAATCAAAAGTGTTGTATTTTGACAGCATATCACCATCCTTCACTGGAATTCAACAAGAAACCTCATTCACGGCCCATAGAATACTCTATGGCCCATAAAGGGTCTCTCATTGATCCTTAAAATTAGCAACTTCTACATACTTTGCCCTAAAATTGTGACAACCCTAAAATCCTGCAAAACAAATGCAAAAAAACCTCAAACCTACTAACATCACATTGAGAATACACAAAATTCCAAGTTTTAAACATAAAAAATGTTGTATTTTGACAACACATTACTCATCAATACACTCTTATAGATTCTCTTCCATCTTGGAACCATGAAATTCTAGAGGATTCATATTAGAAAAATCTCTCACCCTTAAAGCTAGAGTAGGAGTCTTTTGAGAAGTAACAATTGGGCCAAGATAGTGATAGCAGCCCTAAACTTCTCGTTGCACTTGGTCGGCTTGAAGGCCTCAAGAAACTTGAGGAGCTAGAGGAACTTGTTCCTTATTAGCATTGACTATCATAGGCAATGAAGCATATCATGAAGAAATTCTATGAAAAATATCAGAGGACAAGCACTAGGGAATGAGATTCTTGAAGGCACGATATAGATCACAAAAGAAGTGAAAATTTGCTAAACATATCACATCCTCTTGCTCATAGATGTGGCACGGCTCACACCTATGAAAAAAAAATACTAGACACGATATGTTGAAATCCCTAGGATGCTTTCAAATTGCGTTCTTTGATACCAAGTTTGTCAAAACCTGAACCTAGGGCCTAGTAGCGACACAACGAATGTGACACATGAAGGCACCCCATCAAGCCTCTTGTTTATATCATAAGCTTAAATAAGATAAAGTACACAATTCATAAGAGAGAAAGCAACCGGAACATAACAACATCAAAACCATAGTATTCCATAGGGGAATTATAACATTGTAAGTCCAAAATATGCCTCTACATCATAGATCTCAGCAAGGACTGGAACATGCTACTAGTTCAGACTCAAGATAGAATTACAAATGAAATCATAAGGTCTTAACATATACAAACATAACATGAGCAATGCTTGTCCCTGAAGCATTGGAACTCACTAACAATCTTCAATGATCAAGTCTATCTCTAGCTAAAAAATGGAGGGATTGTCTCATTGCCACTTATCCCTATATGGTTAGATGATGTAGGCAGAAAGTATGCTTTAATACATGGAATGTTCTATGTAAGTAGGTGTGTCATGCATCAAGGAATCATTATAACAAAATAGCAATATGCATAATCATAACAATAAAACAAGGACATGAAATGAATGATCAATTCAAGTTTAAAACCAGGAATGGAAGCCTTATAAAACCTTTTAAAACCTTGCATACATATGTGGTAATAAAACCACAACTGACAATAAGAACACATGATCTATTATGTCGAATTATGATATTCCCCTAATATCGAGTGAAAGAGGAGTCTACATTGCCAAGGTAAACTTAAACCTACCATTTAGGCAAAACCCTAGCATGGTGAGTATCACATGAACATAATTCTGTATGGATCCATTTGCTATCCTTATAGTCATATAATAATAAAACTATGGTGCCCTATAGTTATGAGACATGGAGATTTATATAAGGAAACTTGGGAAGAGTCCCCACTCCCCTCCCTTCACACACAAAAGCTCATTTGGTGCTAAGTCAAATATTACAGAATATATAACCATGAATATACATAGTCATCATAATATTTTCAAAATCATACTTCCATATCATGTAAAATAGGTATTTTAACCTCATGGAATGTCTCATATCATAAGAATTATCCATCCATATTACTTTGCATATATTGTGGTTATATTCCCCATCTTATCATCATTTCATCAACATCTAGGGTCTTTAGTCACCCTCATCATCATATAATCAACATTATCATTAAAATATGTTTTCATACTTAGAATCATATACATGAGAAAATTAGGAAAATATTTGAGTTTATGAGCAATTAAGCAAAAATTATGCAATTAGATGAAAATCATGTGAGAATCATGCATTTGAAATCAATTTGGATCATTTGTAAAGAGAATCCACATCAATTCAATAAGCCTAATCATCATATAACTGAAATCACTTAAATTCATTTGTGAATCATATAAATCATGTAGTTCTTAATAATTTATGCATATTTAAGTATAATACTTATGTAATAACCATAATCCAATCATTTGAAATATTATCATAAAAATCCACAAAAATCTATGCTTAAACTTTGAGAAAAAGGAGATTTTGAGTTGGGCTTCATGGATAAATCTAATCCATGAACGAATCTCTACATAGTTTAGGTGAGAAGTCCTAACAATTTAGAGTGACTAGACTTGGAATCCTCGGGAAAAGCTTGAAACCCTAGCTCTAATAGAGTCCTTACTTAGAGAGAGAAAATTAGAAAATTTGGGAGGTATTGTCTTTAGAGTGAATGAATGAGGAATAAGTTTTATATGACTTGAGTTGGTTAAGTTAGTTAACAGAGTTAAGAATATGCTATTTAGGAGTTAAATGGATCAAAAATACCAAAACCCTTTATTAAAAACTGAGGCAGTTCTATTTATGGATCGTAGACCACTTGTAGAAACCTCCTAACCTTACAAACTTTCATCCTTGGGGTCCCATTCACGATCATATTTATGGTCCGTTTATAGAAGCACAAATTGATAAGTCCTTTGTACTATGACCTATAGTGACCAAAAATATTTACTAACTCTAGACCTTAACCATGAGCCTGTCTAGTCTCATGTTTGATGCATGAGTCGTAGGTTTAATCGTAATACTTCCAATTTCAAATTTTCTATAACTTGACCATTCTTCAGTCTTTTCAATATGTGGTGTGTTACAATATGTCCCTTTTCGGATCATTCATCCTCGAATGAGACAAAAGCAATCTTAAGTAGAGTAGAATATAACCAACAACCCATCGTGAAAGCAAAAATGCAACTCAAACATCATTTTCATAAAATCATCAGACCTATGCACCAAACATTATTAAAAACACTCACATGGTCATGCATGCATGCAATATTACAATGAAAAATGAATTCGTGAGAATTTGGGAGCATATTTCACATTTTTGTACCTTAGTATTGAATAGAAGGAAAGAGATAAGGATGTCATTTCATCTTGTCTGCCTTTGCTTCTAAAGTGGCACTCATAACTGATTGGTTTCTCCACAACATCATAATGGACACTACTTTTTTATTTCTTAATCTCTTCACTTGCCAGTGAAAAATATCAGCTGGTACCTCTTCGATCACGACTCAAGCTTAGAGACTAGACGGGACACAATGAATGATAAGTTCAAAGACAACTCAAACATGCCTCTTGATCATACATGCACACATCATTGGTTGCAAAAGAAAATATTAACATAAACAAGAGTCATTTGATAAAAAGGGAAAAAGGTAACTAAGGGAAGTCTTTCATAAGCATAGTAACATAAGAAGAGTCAAGCTTGAAAGCATATACAAACTTAATATCCAACAAAAACTTTCCTTTAGATTAGAGAAAGTCCAAGATACTTATGGGTATCACACTCATAATAATAAGCATTCGACATAAAGAAGGATTCTCAAACAGAACATTAAGTAATAGACATAGTCCTCAAAATTGAGGAATCACCAAACCTTTCTCTGAAGTACCGAACTAGCCACATGGAGGAGGAAGATCAAAAGGAGCTTTGTTCCCTACATGGTGATATCATGTAGTCGTAGAGTATGTGTTAGGACGTCTGAGTATATTAAGTATACAGGCTGTAATGCAACAAGAATCACAAGCTGTAATAATAAGATGCTTACACATAATTAATGAACATAAGCTCAATATGGCATATATATATATATATACTCAAACCCTTAGACAAACATGAATGATAATATCCAAGTAATCACCCACTGATGTTACAGTATAGCCTTTTTGGAAAGTGTTTGCAATACCCCTACATTACGACATAGCCTTTTTGGTGGCAGGAGATGCCTCTTACCTTATGATACAATCCATTTGGTAAAATTCATAATTTATTCTACCTTATGGCATGGCCTCATCTATAGGTATTATAAGATGCCCCTACCTTACGATATAATCTTTTCGGTAGGAGTTAAAAGGTATCCTTACCTTACGATATTATATGTTCGGTAAGAATTTTTGGGAGATGCTCTTACCTTACAATACAATCTTTTCTGTAAAAGAGATATCCTTACCTTACAATACAATCTTATTGGTAAGAATTGTGGATGCCCTTACCTTATGATACAATCTTTTCAGTAAGATAGATTTCCTTACCTTAGATACAATCTAATCGGTATGAATTTGGGATTCCCTTACCTTACGATATAATCTTTTCAGTAAGAGCGATATCCTTACCCTACGATACAATCTTATCTGTAAGAATTTTGGGTTCCCTTACCTTATAATACAATCTTTTCGGTAAGAGGGACGTCCTTACCTTAAAATACAATCTTATTGGTAGGAGCACAAAATAGTTCATCAAACCATCACATCGAAGAATCAAGAAGGGACTTCACATTTTACATAAGAGAAAACATAGCATAATGGTACAAACTTCTCTTGTAGGTCATGGGAACTTTTCATTAGTTTAATAGATGCTAGGGACCATTAAAGTATGATAACATGCTTTTCATGTAAATTCATACAATAATCCTTCAACAACATCAAGAATCCTTATACAATAATTTAATCAAACACATAGTGGGCATATGCAATTCATGAGCATAGAACAAGAAGGAGTAAAACAAATCATCTAAGGATCATTTAATCCACCCACCACTATTGTAGTAAAACCCTTATTTAGAGTCTTATGATATCCATCTCAAAAGTTCACCATAGATCATAGTTTTCATAATTAAAGTCATGTATAGTCTCTTTGGACATATATCAACTCATAGTATAAGCTTAAAATAGATATCCATGAATAATCAACAATACTTGACAAAACCCCTACATAACTAAAACGCTCCGAAAATATGCTTCAGAATGCCCATAATCGTAATTTCTATATTTATCATTATGTATGCATAATATAAAATCTTTGACTTCGTATTCTTGATCAGGGGATGAAATTGAATGAGAAATTGGTATAACTCGGATTTTAGAGACCATAACAAAAAATAATTTTGACTAATTTATGATTTCTAGAAAGCATCCGTACCCTGGCCACGACGAGCCAGGGGTGCGATAAATACATTTTCTTCTTCGTATTTGGTCTGCGTCGTGCAACAAACACAGACTAGTACAACTTTTTTCTTACTTTTTCCATTTTGCCCATGGGTATTGGGGTGATAGCCCCATGCCTATTAAAACATGAAATTACCCATACTTAGCCATTTTTCATCTCTATATCACTCAAAATCCTTATCTCATTCCAAATTCAAGGATTAACTTTGAAACTCAAGGATTTACTTCAAGCTCCAAGTTTCCTTCAAGGTCATCTCAAGAAAATCCAAGTTTGAGATATGTGGATTTTATCCATTGGGTTCTTTCACTCATGGAGCCCAACATTGCCTTTTCATAAAAATTGCCTACTTTCAAGTTGTATTACCCATGAGTATCATTATTATGAATTATGAACCTAAATGATGTTAGGGTCTTATGAAATATTGATTGATTATGCATCTATCTATTTCAAGATTATATCATGAGTTGATGTTATCCATTGAAACTATGCAAATTTTAAGCTATGAAACCATGAACTATTATGAACTTTTATGAAGGATTTCAAGGTACCCTACATGTGGGTTTTAGTACATATTGGTGGGTTTATATACATTGAGTTTACTAATCTTATTTCACTCTTTGATTGCATGATGTTGAACAAGTATCATGAACCCATATGTATTTGATAAAATGTCAAGTCAAGAATTCTCAAGTTATTGATGATCTATTACATGATTTACAAGTCAAGTGACTTCATGCTGATTAAGGGCTTTAAAGTATGTATAGAATTCATGAAAAGTATCTATGATGTTGTAAGTTCAAGTTATGCCCTATTTCAAGATTTTACTTCTTGTGAGTCATTCATGTAAAAGCAAGGGAACATGTATGATTATTATCTACTTTCATGTTAAAGTTAGGCTCACTATTAGAGGTCAATCATGTTTATGAGCTACTCAACTCATGTTCTCATGTCTCCTATAAGTCATCCATGTTATGAGTAAAGTATGATTATTTCAAGTATTCCGTGGGATTAGACTTAATACCGATTGAGACTTAAGATGGGGGCTCGACTCAAGGAGCCCTTATGTTAAGTCTTATACACTAAACTATGTGCTTCCATAGGATTATACATGATCCTCTTATGGGTTTCTAGTGGATCCATCAAGTTATACCACACCTTGTCGAGGGGGTGACATGCCTCGATCACCTTGACGAGGGGGTGACATGCCTCATATTTTTCATTGTATCGCTACCAAGGCAAGTAGACCACACCTTATCGAGATGGTCACATACCTCAATTAAAATGCCCCAAACTTTCCCATGGATGCCCCAAAAATCATAGTTCCCTTATGACTCAAATCAGAGATATTTAAACACCGCTCCACGTAGCTTGGAAAGACTCTATGATGCATTTGTTCTCAATATCACAAAATTAGTGCAGAATCTTGCAAATTTGATTTCAGATTCTTCGTCAGAGGGCAAAATTGGGTGGGCAAATGAGTACCTATGAGGTGTACTTTGTCTGTGCTAAGAAAGTAATTTTTGGTGAAACTTCGCAAAAATAGTAGCTATTTGCGATGGGTTCACGATGTGGATCTACGCAGACTAGTTCGAAAGTTTCTGAAAATTGTTCTGTTTACTCCGGGGCAATCGGGTAATAATCCTCTGCTTATATACATGAAAACACCTTATAGTCTAGCCATTTTAAGCCCTAAAAACTAATCAAAAACATCTCAAAATCCTCTCTAATCTTCATCAAATTCTCTATTCATTCTCAGGGTTTTCAAGAAGTCTTGTTGGAATTCAAGGAAACCAAGTTAAGCCCCAAGTCCTCCTCAAGATTCAAGTGTCCCAATCTCTTTCCAGATCAAAGGATTTCATTCAAGCTTCAAGTATCCATTTCAAATCTTCTTTAAAAAAATCTCCAAAGTCTAGGTAAGTGGGTTTCTTTCATGGGTTCCTTTCACCCATGATACTCAAGCTCTCTTTTACTCAAAATTGCATGATTTAAAGTTGATTTATTCATTGGTCTTATCTATTATGAATTTAACTGCACACAATGTTGGTTTTATGAGTTTGTGATTGTCTTAGCATATTTTGTGCTATTTATCCATGGTCTATTGTCAGAGTTAATGAAGACTTTTGATGTATATTAGTTGAGGGTATTATAAAGTATCTACTGAAGGTTTTACAATAAATTTTCTAGCATGATTTCACTCTTGAACTGCATGGTTTTATGCTAGCATTAGACACCCACCAAGTGTTTGATATAATGCCTTTTTAAGGATTATTTAAGTTTTGATGATCTTTTGGTTGAGTTATGATTCAAGTGACTATATCATGATCGTGATCTTTCAAAATATGTGTTTAAATCATGAAAATGCTGATGATGTTGTAGGGCCGAATTAAGCTCCTTTTTCTAAGATTATTGAAGTTTATGAAAGGGTACTGTTGATGATGACCCGTTCTTATGATTGAAGGTAGGCTCACCATTTGAGGTCAATGATGTTAAGAGCAACTCGTGCCATGTCTATGTTTATTGCAAGTTACTAAAGTATGATTATCTTATATATTCAGGGGGATTAAGCTTACAACCGAGTGGACTAGAGGTGAGTCACCAAGTCCCTGAACTATGTGCCACAATAGGTGAAGGGAATAGAGGCGAGTCCCCAAATCTCTAAGAGGCGAGTACCCTAAATATGAGGACTTGAGGGGAGTACCCGAGTTTGGGATTGAGGCAAGTACCCGAGTCCTAGAAATTGAGACGAGTACCCAGTTCACATAAGGCTTAGTGGATCCACTTAGGCATTAGGAGGTTCACTTTGGCAAGTAACTTTCCCCTTTCTTCCATTGTAGGGCTGACATCGGAATTCCAAGTTGAAGCTCACTTGGTCTTATGTTATGTCAGTTGAGATTTCATCCCACATTTATATATTATATTCTATGTGAGATTAACAATTTTTAAAGAATGATTTACTTAAGCATAAACTATACATGTCATATTGTTATTATGCTATCTATTACTTATAATTATACATTTTGATTATGATACTTATCTGTTATTGCATTGCATCCCACATACTTAGTATATTCAAACATATTAATGCATACAGTATGCCTACATAATGTTACCATGTAGGAACCAGAACCCACTTGAGCATCTCCTCCCACGTGGCTAGTACGATTTCACTCAAGCTTGTTGGTGAGTCCTCCATTCTAGGGTGTTGCTTATGATCTCTTACTATGTACTAAGATTATCTTTCTTTTATGTTATGTATTGACTATAAGGGTGAGCACGATTGCTTGTCTTGGCCCCCGCTAAGGTCTATGTCTGGAGGTGTTATTAGACAAGTTATATATTATGCTTGCGCTTTGACTCATCTATGTTATTTAAGTAATAAACTCTCTCTCCCCCTTAGTCGCAATTCCCTATGTGTATATCACTATTGTTGTTTTATATTGTTCCGTTTTAAAGGATGTACATTTGATAAGCTAAGAGGCTTGTTTGGGGTCCCTTCGGGTTCACCACTCGCCGGTCATGTCTAGGCCCTACGCTTGGGTCATATCTTAAAATGGTATAAGAGCACTAGGTTGTTAGTTCCTCGGCATCCAACACACCACATCGATTAGAGTTTTGTTCATAGATATATTGTGCACCACAACTACGACCAAGAGGTTATGGGACATTTTAGGAAATGTTTCCCTTCTTCATGGTCTATGTCATGCTTTAGAAGTGAGATAGGGCTTTTCCCTCTAACAAATGATCTTTGCTCTTCTAGTTGATCATGCCACTTCAGAGATAAAGGCGAAGGAAGGTAAGTAGAAGGTTTTGATTTTCGATGTATCTGAGTTTCACTATTCCTTTCATTATTATTTTTGGTTCCTAGTGGGCTTCTTGTGCTTCCTGAGTTGTTATGTGAACCTCTGTTGTCTACCTTTTCATTGAGTATATTATTGCTAGAAAGTTCATAGGTATTACTCCGTGTTCATATTGCATTAGGTCTTGACTTGTGACTTGTTGGAGTTGATGTGGTGAATTTGATGTCTTACTTGGGGTGGATTGTTGCATGCATGTTGTGCCACCATGGATGGTAGGACCCATAGAGTTAGATTTTGACTCCCTAATAAATCCATCTTTGAGTGGGAGGTTGTTAAGTGGCAGTAAAAGATGATGGTCCATTCTTGTCTTAAGGTTCAATTCATCTTTAACGGTTGCCCTATGTTCTTATTACATAGGGTCTTATCTTGTGATCTTTGCTGAACTTAGTTTGATGGATTAGAGGTCTTGGGGTTGTTTGGGCTACTTGCATAGCATGCTTCCAATGAGTGTGGAACCCGTAAGGTTGTAATATGATGGTTAAGGATGGTCGATCAATTTGGTCAACTACAATGAATTAGTTACTTCTCTAAGATTGATCTTTGGTTCATGTTTTTGTTCCCAAGTGAGGATGAGGGTAGGTGATATCCCTAAGTGTCTTTTCTGATGGTTGAGTATGGTGGTGTAGTATTCCTGATGGTTCCAAATCTTCTTTGGTTGAAGAGGATATATTAAGCAAGTCCTAGATTCTGCATTATTAGAGTTGGAAGTTTTGGGAGAAAAGATGGTATAGTGGAGGTTGTCTCCCAAGGGAGAGATAGTGGTTTATTTTACCAAGTGGACTATGTGCGTTTAAGATTGACAATTGAGTTTAGGATTATGAGTCCTTGTAGAATATAGAGGGAGGTTGGTAAGGTTGAATAAGGATTAGAATTAACTAGGGATATGGTTATGGTTTGTCCAGTGTTTCAGGCTTCTAGTTGAAGGGATGTGGTGGTGACTCTAGTGCTATAGAACTCCTTGAGGTTGCGGGTGTTGTAGAAGATAAGTTGATTTAGGAGAAGGCCCTGGTTGAGGTATTAGAGAGAAGGGTAGAAAAATTGATTAATAAGAATGTGGTGTCGTCAAGGCTCTTTGGAAGAATCGTAAAGTCGAAAGTGTCTCTCGGGGAGCCGGAGCGGGCCTGGAGAAGCAATATTCGTACATCCTTCATTCTATTCAAGCTTATGATAACACATCGAGTCCTTTATTTGATTCCAAGTCTTATGTTTCAGCCCCTATGTCATTTGCATGCATTCATGTTTATGTTAACAAGTTCATGATGATTATAACACTTGTGTTGAGATTTTGAAAATGGTGTTTAAGTGTATTGTTGCATTCTTGTTGGGGCCTATTTGCTCATGATTACTCTTCTTATGTATATTTCTTTGACATTCGGGGACGAATGTTCCCGATGGGGATATATTAAAACAGGCCACACTTGCTTAGGGATGCCCCTATAATTGTAATTCCTTTCTATCTCAAATCGTGGATATTTAAACACTCCTCCACGTAGCTCGAAAAGACCCTAGATGCATTTTTTTCAATATCTCAAAACCTATGCAGAATTTCACAAATCCAACTACATATTCTTGTTCAAAAGGTAAAATTCTATGGGTTAACGAGTACCTACAATGTATACATTGTGCATGTAAAGAAAATAATTTTTGGTGAAACTTTGCAAAATCAGTAGCTCTCTGCGATAGGTCCGCGAAGCAAACCTGATGCGGACTAGTTCAAAAATTTCCAAAAATTATTCTTTTTACGCCAAGGTGGTTGGGTAATAACCCTATACCTATATACACAAAAATCCCTTATTTTCTAGCCGTTTTGAGCCCTAAAAACCAACCAAAAACCTCTCAAATCCTCTCTAATCTTCATAAATCCTCCATTCATTCTCAAGGTTCTCAAAATGTCTTATTGGAATTCAAGGAAACCAAGTCAAACCCAAGACCTCCTCAAGATTCAAGTGTCCCAATCTCTTCCTAGATCTAAGGATTTCATTCAAGTTTCAAGTTTACATTTTGAATATTCTTCAATCAAATCTCCAAAGTCAAGATATGTGGGTTTCTTTCATAGGTTCCTTTCACCAATGATACCCCAAATCTCTTTTACTCAAAATTGCATGATTTAAAGTTGATTTATTCATGGGTCTTATCTATTATGAATTTCACTACATACT
>JAOTQR010110815.1:0-26085 GCA_025774065.1 Solanum ossicruentum | reverse complement strand
AAATGCATAATTATAAGCAATAGATAGCATAATAACAATATGGCATGTATGATCAATGCTTAAGTAAATCATGCTTTGTTAATCATTAATCTTATATAAAACATAATATAAGTGTGGGAAGAAATCTCAACCGACATAACATAAGACCAAATGAGCTACAACTTGGAATCCCGATATCAACACTACACCGGAAGAAAGGGGGAAGTTACTTGCCAAGGTAAACCTCCTAATGCCTAAGTGGATCCACTAAGCCTTATTGAACCGGGTACTCGCCTCTAGTTCTTGGACTCGGGTACTCTCCTCAAACCCTCATATTTAAAGTACTCGCCTCTTAGAGATTTGAGGACTCGCCTCTAATCCCTTCACCTATGGTGACACATAGTTCTAGGACTTAGGGACTCGCCTCTAATCCACTTGGTGGGAAGTCTAATTCCACTGAATATATAAGATAATCATACTTTAATAACTTGCAATGAACATAGAGACATGGCACGAGTAGCTATTAACATCATTGATCTCAAATCGTGAGCCTAACTTCAATCATAAGAATGAGTCATCATCAACATTACTCTTTCATTAACTTCAACATCAAAGGCTCACAAGAGGTATAATCTTAAGAAGGGGGCTTAATCCTGCCCTACAACATCATCAACATTTTCATGATTTAAACACATCTTTAGAAATCTCATAATCATCTTAGAGCCACTTGAATCATAACTCAACCAATAGATCATCAAAACTTAAAGAGTCCTTAAAAAGGCATTTTATCAAACACTTGATGGATATGTAATGGTAGTGTAAAACCGTGCAATTCAAGAGTGAAATCATGCTAGAAAATTCAATGTAAAGCCTTCAATAGATACTTGGTAATACCCTCAAGCAATATACATCAAAATCCTTCACCAAATCTCACATTAGATCTTAGATTCATAGCTCAAAACATGCTAAAACAATCACCATTTCATAAACCCCAACATAGTGTGGAGTGAATTTCATAATAAGTAATACCCATGAGTAAATCAACTTTAAATCATGCAATTTTTGGTAAAAGGAAGCTTAGGCATCATGAGTGAAAGGAACCCATGAAAGAAACCCACATACCTTGACTTTATAGAGTTTCTTAAAGATGATTTCAAATGAATACTTGAAGCTTGAAAGAAATCCTTAGATCCTGATGAGTTTTGGGACTTTTGAATCTTGAGGACTTAGGGCTTGATTTGGTTTTCTTGAATTCTAACAAGACTTGAGAGTGGATGGAGAATTTGATGAAGATTGGAGAGGATTTTGAGAGGTTTTTGGTTGGTTTTTAGGGCTCAAAATGGCTAGACAATGAGGGATTTTCATGTATATAGGTATAGGGTTATTACCCAATTTCCCTGGAGTAAAAAGAACAATTTTCGGAAACTTTTGAACTAGTTCACTTCAGGTCCGCATCACGGACCCGTCGCGGATAGTTACTGTTTTTGTGAAGTTTTACCAAAAATTATTTTTCTTGGCACGGACAAAATATACCTTGTAGCTATTCGTTTACCCTCATAACTTTACCCTCTGAACAAGAATATGAGGTCAGATTTACGAAATTCTACACGAATTTTGAGATATTAAAAAATTTTATTATAGGGTCTTTACGGGCTACGTAGAGGGGTGTTTAAATACCCCCGATATGATATACAAGGGAATTACGATTATGGGGGCTTTTCTAGGAAAGTGTGAGGCATTTTAGTTCCAATAGAAAATCTAAGACTGGAATTGCGATCAATGCAAAAAATTGAGTAGGAAAATGAACCTCAACCCAATTTTAAAGCAAGTGGGTCAGAAAATAATTTTTGCTAATTAATTTCTGGATAGTGAGAGTGCGCGCCCAGGGAACGACGCACCTGGGATGAGGACTCACACTTAAGTTTTTTTTCATTTTCGATGGGAAATTGAAAGAAACAAAATTTTACGAAAAACACATGTCCGCGCCCCTGGCACGACGCGGACATGTTGTTGCTAAGTGAAAGTTTTTAATTCTTTTGTGGAAAGGGCCTTTTGATCATTCACCATCCTATCCCAAGTCCCAAAAACATGTTTAAAGGTCGTTTATATCTGATTAAGGTTTTCAAAACCTATTATTCTCTAGTTCTAAGTACGTATCCTTGAGAGAGGAAGAAGAGAGGGCTTGAAGATTCAAGTTGGGGTCAATTCCTTGAATACCATTAAGTTGTTCTCTATTCCAGGTATGTAAGGCTACCCAAAAATATGAGATTGTTCTCCTATGTGCCCAATTGATCATAGTAATGTCGATAGTTGAAGGTGATGAGTCTTATATGTGCAATTCTTGGATATTTCAATGAAAATTATCCTTATATTAAATATTTTCCTAGATTGATGATCACCATAAACTTAATTTACTGTTTAAATAGCTTTCTTGAATTACTACATGAGACTCTACATGATTCCTTTATTAAAGACTACAATAATGAATTTAGGGGTTGATATCTAAAGCCTTGACGATATACCTATGCTTGTGTAGTGGTTTGAGTTATGAGCTAAATGTATTGATGATTGATGTTGATGAGATTGATACCCTTAGAGTCTTAAAAGGTCAAATTTAATTTAAAAAGAGATGTTCCTAATTTCTTGAGTTGATAGATGACGAGATGAGTTGATGTTCCTTGTCCAAAAGAGACTAGATAGTGAGAAATCTTGATGTGTGATGTTTATGAGCATGTCAACTACATGGAGAAGTATCGAGCACCAAAATGGGTAAGAGTGAGTCCCACTCGCACCCATGACTACATGGCTAGTGTAGGAGAGGATTGGACAGTTACAATGGATGTTCCTTAGTCCCAAAAGAGGACTTGATGTTATTTTGGATCCATAGATAGACATGCCCTTTTAACCCGACAAGGTGTTTCGCTGATGCTGCAATGACATCGCTTTATTGTATCATACCGGCTCATAGGTGATGGTTGTAGATCCAAGAAACTCCTAAATAGGTGTCATCTTGATAGTATTTGATGTTGATGCGATGGTATAATTTTTGATTGATGTTGATCCGATAGTATCTATTTCTTATTCTGAGATGAGATGAGTATCTGATAAGTTGATGCCATTCCATGTTATACTATTTACTTTTAGCCAGTATTACATATCATACATTTCACGTATTGACACCATTTGGCGCTGCATCATTTCGTGATGCAGATTCAGTATACAGAGGACTTCAATAGGCAAATCGTTGAGGTTCAGAAATTCCTAGCTTCAGAGACTTGGTGAGTCCTCCCCTGCCTTAGGAGGATACTTCATTTTCATATGTTTTCTATTTTTACTTTGAGTTGTGGTAGCCATGGACTATGATGGTACCTTCTTAGACTGTAGAAATAGAGGCTTCATAGATATAGAATTGATGGTTTGATGTTGGGGTCTTTACCTATTCCTTTTAAACTGAGATCTTCATAACTTTCCTTTTACTATGAATGTTGATGTCTAGACTTAAGGCCTATGGCCCTCTTTCTTGATATGGATGTGATGAGACAAAATTGCCTACTAGTTTGGATTTGTTTATTCATGTCTTCCGCTAATCTTGACTGAATGAAGGTGACGAGGCTAGGTGATTTGCTCAGGGACTAGCAATAGTCTCTGAGTGTCAGTTACGCCTAGGGTACCCTCTCATGGCGTGATAAGCTTGGTGTCAAAACACATAGTTCGTGTGTCCTAGGGAGTCTATGAAGCCGTGTCTAGTAGAGCCTTGTTTATGGGTATATTGTGGACCACACTTTATAAGAAGAAGGTTATAGAACATTAGGAAGTGTTACCTTTCTTCTATGATCTAAGTTTGTGCGACAGAGTCTAATTCTATGAAAATCTTGTTCTAATTCGTGCATTACACGTTTGCAGAATATGCCTCCAAAATGAACTGTTGTTCAGAGATACCTTAGCCCCAACCGCAGAGAACCCCCAACTAGAAGTCCCTACTCAGATGGGGGCAAGAAGATGGTGTCGACTTGCCAGGACTTCTGAGGTCTTACAGGCACCCCCTGTATAACCACAACCAACCCCCACCTCAGAGGTAGAGTTTACGGGAGCCATTACCATGCTTACTTAGCTGGTGGCCTCCTATGGTAATAGTCGAGGTCCTCAGGCTCCTAGTTCCAGCTCATAGGAGTCCACGACTGCAACCAGGCTCAGAGACTTCTTACTGGTGAACCCTCCAGTATATATGAGGCCAAAGGTTGAGGAGGACCCGCAGAACTTCATCGACGAGATGTGAAAGGTCTTGAGGGCTATTTATGCTAACGAGATAGACAAAGTCAAGCTTGCCTCCAACCAGCTAATAGATTTGCAAATGTCTGGTACAACCAATGGGAGGACAACAGAGGTGAAGATGCTGAGCTTGTGGAGTGGGATGAGTTTGAGGCTGCTTTCTTTGACCACTTCTTTCCCCAAAAGTTGAGGGAGGCGAAGGTTGATGAGTTTGTGAACTTAAAACAAGAGAGGGTGACCATTAAAGAGTACAACCTCAAGTTCATTAAGCTGTCCAGATATTCTGCGGATATGGTCCAAGACATGAGTGCAAGGATGAGGAAGTTCGTGTCTGGTTTGGGCAGATTGTGAAGAAGGAATGCGAAGCAGCACTATTGATACCAGGTATGGATATTTCCAAAATTTTGGTATATGCTCAGCAAACTGAGGAAGATAAAAAGAGATATAGAGAGAGCAGATGAGCAAGAAAGCAAAATTAGTAGGGCATGTGCCTAGCCAGCAGAGACAGAATAAGGGTGATAAATCCTACTTTCAAAAAAGGTCTTCTAATTATGCACCCTTTGGTGATAAATCCTACTTTTAGAAAAGGTCTTCTAATTATGCACCCTTTATAGCTAGTGCACCCGTCCAACAGAACCGACACGATAAGAAGTCTTATGGCCATCAAAATATTAGGGCCCAGGGTTCTCAATCTGAAGCTAGTGTGACTAAAGGCACGAAGGGAAAGCCACCCTGTGGCAATGAAATGACCCCAAAAAGTGCCCGAAACGTGCCTCAGAATGCTCGAAATTTTAAATTCCATATATCTCTAAATCCGTTTGCTATTTCGAAAATTTGACTTCATATTCTTATTCAAGGGGTCCATGTTAGGTGAAAAAGGGTGTAACCCGATTTAAGAGCGAAAGATTAGCAATTATGAAATTCCAAAGTGTGATTTCCAGAGGGGTTTTCGTGACCCCCTCGTGACGCGCCCTTGTATATTTTGGGGACTGTCTTTTTAGTTCGGTCCAAGACTTCTAAGTCTTGGGACTAAGTGTTCTCAAATGTATTTTTACCTATACTTCATCAAATTTCACCCTCATATCATCCTAAACATTTCCCAATACACTCAAACACTTAGCTATATTTTCACTCCCCAAACACAAGTCCCAACCCTTATCCTAAGCTAAGGGTTTTCCTTCAAGGTTATTCTTCAAGCTTCAAGTCTCCATATCCAATCTTCACCAAGATCATCTCAAAGCTAAGGTATGTGGGTTTCTCTCATGGGTTCCTTTCACCCATGATACCCAAGCCTCCTTTTACTCAAATTGCATGATTTAAAGTTGATTTACAAATGGGTCTTGCCTATTATGAAATTCACTGCACTATGTTAAAGCTATGAAAAATTGTGACTATTTTGCTATGTTTTGAGCTATAAATCCTTGATCTATTATAAGATTTGAGGAGGGATTTTGATGTATATTGCTTGGGGTGTTGCAAGGTGTTGATTGATGGTACCCTTAGGTAGGTTGTGTGTGCCTTGTGTTGATGGTTTGAGGGAGAAGATTCTGATGAGGCCCACAATTCTTCTTATTCTATCCACCCTGGTTCCACCAAAATGTATAGAGACTTGAGGGATGTGTATTGGTGGGGAGGCATGAAGAGGGATATTGCTAAATTCATTTCCGATTGCCATAGTTGTCAACAAGTCAAAGCCGAACATTAAAGGCTGGGTGGTCTAACCTAAGACATAGAGATTCCCACTTGGAAGTGGGAGGTGACTAATATGGATTTTGTGGTTGGGTTTCCCAAGAGTAGAAAAGGTTTTTATTCCATTTGGGTGGTGGTTGATAGGATGACGAAATAAACTCACTTTTTTACTGACTAAGACCACATATAGGGCTGAAGAGTGTGTAAGGTTGTACATCCATGAGATAGTAAGGTTGCATGGGGTTCCTTTATCCATCATATTGGATCGTGGTTCACTATTCACTTCACACTTTTGGAGGTCTTTTCAAAGGGGTCTTTGTACAAAGGTTCACCTTAGTACGACTAGGCCAAGCAGAGAGGACAATTCAAACCCTTGAAGATATGCTTAGGGCATATGTATTGGAGTTGACGGGTAGTTGAGATGAACATCTTACTTTGATTGAGTTTGCCTACAACAACAGTGATCACTCATGTATAGGTATAACTCCTTTTGAGGCTCTTTATGGGATGCGTTGTAGATCACCGGTTGATTGGTAGGTTGGAGAGGTGGATTTATTGGGACATGATCTGGTTATGGAGGCTCTTTAGAAGGTTAGCATGATTAGGAAAAGGTTGAAGACAACCCAAAGTCGTCAAAAGTCTTATGCCGATGTGATAAGCAGAGACCTTGAATTCCAAGTGGGTGATTGGGGTTTATTTGAAGGTTTCTCCAATTAAAGGTATGGTCCATTTTGGTAAAAAGAGGAAGTTGAATCCAAGATAATTTGGTCCTTACGAGGTCTTGAAGAGGGTTGGCAAGGTAGCTTATGAGTTGAAATTGCCTAGTGAAATGAATTTGGTTCATCCGGTGTTTCGTTCCTCTATGTTGAGAAAATGTGTTGGTGATCCTAATACTATTGTGCCTCTTGATGTTGTGGGTGTTGTTGAGGATAAGTTTGCTTATGAGGAGGTTCCGGTTCAAGTTTTGGATAGACAAGTAAAGAGATTGAGGAACAAGGAGGTGGCATCTGTTAAGGTCCTTTGGAGGAACCAACAAATCGAAAGTGCTACTTGGGAGGCTGAAGTGGACATGCAAAAGCGATATCCTTATCTTTTCCACTCCCCTCAAGCCTAAGGTACTAATTCTAAGTCCCCTATGTGATTTCAAGTCTTATGTTTCATCCCCAGTGTCATTCATATGCATTCATGTTTAAGTTGGCAAATTTTGATGATTTTACACTTAGGTTAACATTTTGAAAATAGTGTTTTAAATGTAATGTTGCATTTTAATTAGAGCTGGTTTGTTATGATCATTCTTGTCCTATACATCTCTTTTACATCCATGTATGAATGTTCCCATGGGGGAGATATTGAAACAATCCCAAAAAGTGCCCGAAAACGTGTCTCGGAATGCCTAGAATTTTAAATTCCATATATCTCAAAATCCGTTTGCTATTTCAAAAATTCAACTTTATATTCTTGTTCAGGGAGTCCAAATTAGGTGGATAAGGGTCTAATCCTGATTTAAGATCGAAAGATTAGCAGTTATGAAATTCCAAAGTGCGATTTCCAGATGGGTTTTTGCGACCCCCTCACGATGTGCCCCTGTATATTTTGGGGACTGTCTTTTTATTTCTGTCCAAGATTTCTAAGTCTTTGGCCTAAGTGTTCCCAAACGTGTTTTAACCTATACTTTGCCAAATTTCACCCTCATATCATCCTAAACATTTTCTAATACTCACTCAAACAATTAGCCATATTTTCACTCCCCAAACACAAGTCCCAAACCCTCATCCTAAGCTAAGGTTTTCCTTCAAGGTTCTTCTTCAAGCTTCAAGTCTCCATCTCCTATCTTCACCAAGATCATCTCTAAGCTAAGGTATGTGAGTTTCTTCCATGGGCTCCTTTCACCCATGATACCCAAGCCTCCTTTTACTCAAATTGCATGATTTAAAGTTGATTTATAAATGGGCTTGCCTATTATGAAACTCACTACACACTATGTTAAAGCTATGAGAAATTGTGACTGTTTTGCTATTTTTGAGCTATGAATCTTTGATCTATTGCAAGATTTGATAAGGGATTTTGATTTATATTGCTTGAGGGTGTTGCAAGGTATTAATTGATGGTTTTACAATAGATTTTCTTACACGATTTGACCTCTATATTTCATAGTTTTATACTAGCATTACACACCCTCTAAGTGTTTGATAAAATATTCGTATGTGGTTTCTTGAGGAGTTGGAGGTCCAAAGCATGAGATATGATATGAATGACTATATGATGATGAAATGCGCCTATGTATATGATAAATTCTATATAAAGTGTTGCATTAGACCATGCCTAATTCGGGGGGACTAAGAACCCGGATAACCTAGATGGGGGTTTGTACTCATCAACCTAGGGAACAATTTATATTTCTCTACTTGGTGATGGGGCGGCATCATCACTAACCTAGATGGGGTTTTGTACTTATCAACCTAGGGAAGGGTTTGCACTTC
Organism: Solanum ossicruentum; assembly: GCA_025774065.1. NCBI lineage: Eukaryota > Viridiplantae > Streptophyta > Magnoliopsida > Solanales > Solanaceae > Solanum > Solanum ossicruentum. The sequence continues at coordinate 17,668 of JAOTQR010110815.1, read as the reverse complement.
TCCATAATGGTGATAAGACAACATTATCACCAACCTAGATGGGGGTTTGTACTCATCCATCTAAGTGATGGGGCGGCATCATCGCTAACCTACCAAAGGGTTGTACATTTGGAAATCTAGCTTGGTCTCTTCTACACAGATGATATCTTATATGAGCATGAGTTACTTAAGCATGTTTTACTCATACATGTTATATTGTTATATTATGCCTATTGCCCATGGGTATGCATTTTTATTATGATGCTTATCTCTTGTTGCATTGCATCCCACATACTTAGTATATTCAAACGTACTAACGCATACTTTATGCCTACATAATGTCACCATGTACGTACTGAAGTCCAAGTTGATCATCCTCCTCCACATGGCCAGTCGGTGCTATTTAATCTAGTTGGTGAGTCCTCCTCTTTAGGGACCTTAGTCTATGTTTCTCCTATTATGTATTGAGATACTCTTCTTTATTGTCTATTTGACTATGAGGGTGAGCCTGATTACTTTTCTCGGCCCCCGCTCTTACCTATGTATTAGAGGTATTTGTTGGACATGATATGTGTTTGACTCTTGTATCTTGACTATAATGATATGGAAGTGTTCTCCCTTAGCCTCGGTTTCTCTATTCTTTTATCTTTTGATGCTTGAATTATTGCTTCCGCGACCAAGGATATATAATGATGCTCTAAGAGGCTTGCTTGGGGTCCCTTTGGGTTCCCCTTGTGCCTGTCACTTCTAGGACCTAGGCTTGGGTCGTGACAAGCTTGGTATCAGAGCACTAGATTGATAGATCTCCAGAGTCTAACACATCGCGTCGATTAGAGTCCTATTCATGGTTGTGAAGTGCTCCATGACTATGAATAGGAGGCTACGAGACATTTTAGAAAATGTTTCCTTTCTTCATATTCTAAGTTGTGCTATAGAGTTGTGGTAAGTTTTTCCCCTAACGATTGTTCTTTTCTATGCTAGATAATGCCAAACACTTGAGGACGAAGGGCCCAAACTCCCGAGGAGCAACCTAACAATAGTGAGCTCCAGGATGCTCTCACTATGCTTTCCTAAATGGTGGCCAACCAAGTCAATCAACGGGCCTAAGCCCCTCATGTTATTACCCCGGGAGCTAGGGTAATAGACTTCATGAGGATGAATCCTCCGATTTTCTATGGGTCAAGGGTAGATGAAGATCTATAAGAGTTCATTGATGAGGTCTACAAGTTCTTGAATATCATGGGTGTTGGGCCAAATGAAAAGGCAGAGTTGGTGGCGTACCAGCTCAAAGGGGTCTCAAATATGATATGATCGATAGCAGGGTGAGAAAGGGCTTGGTAAAGTGGTGCTTTGGGAGGAGTTCAAATTGGCTTTCCTTAGTCGATTTTTCCCTTTTGAGCTTAAGGATGCTAAGTTGGTAGAGTTTATGAACTTGAAACAAGGTGCTATGAGTGTGAGGGAGTATGCCCTCAAGTTTAATCAACTTTCAAAGTATGCTCCTCATTTAGTGGTCGATCCTATATCTTGGATGAACAAGTTTGTGACGGGGGTCTCCGACTTGGTACGTGAAGAATATTGGTCCACCATGTCAATTAATGACATGGACTTGTCTCGGTTGATGACCTATGCCGATGGAAGAAAGGGGGCATGAGGCCAAGAGGGCTCCGTCTCGGGGGTAATTTCCAAAAGGGTGGTCCATTCCATCAAGGCCAAGGGTCTCACCATGCTACTAATAAGGGGTTTGCCAATAACGTCCCTAAGCCTCAAGGTTTTGGTGTTGTGGCTCCCATTGATATGTGTCCTATATGTGGTAAGGGTCATAAAGGCCCATGTTTGAAAGATTCTAATGCATGCTTTGGTTGTGGGTATCTTGGTCACAAGAAGGTAGATTGTCCAAGAAACTGTGGCAAGGTCTGAGGTGCTAATGCGGTCCCATTGGGGAGAGGTGATCCCCAAGGTGTTGTCCCAAGGCACAACTAGTTTTATACTCTACATGGGAGGCAAGGGGTTGGTGAGGTCCCCGATGTTGTTACTGGTATGTTGAAAATCTTTGACTTTGATGTGTATGCTTTGATTGATCCGAGTGCCACTCTTTCCTTTGTTACCCCTTTTACTGCTAAAATGTTCCATGTTGTCTCTGAGTTGTTGCATGAGTCATATGAAGTGTCTACTCCTATTGGTGCCTCTATTTTTTCTAGGAAAGTTTATAGAAATTGTCCTATTTGCATTTTGAGTAAGTTGTTGCCTTGTGATCTTGTTGAATTAGACATGGTTGATGTTGATGTCATTTTTGGGATAGATTGGTTGCATGCCTACTATGCTTCTATTGATTGTAGAACCCGTAGGGTCAAGTTTCAATTTCCTAATAAACCCATCCTTGAGTGGAAAAGTCAAGATGTGGTGTCAAGGGTACATTCATTTCATGCATTAAAGTCCGTAAGTTGATCTCTAAGGGGTGTCTTTACCATCTTATGGGGGTTAAAGATGTGGAGTCCAAAGTCCCTTCCACACAGTCAGTTCTAGTTGTAATTAAGTTTCTTGGTGTTTTCCCAAATGACCTTCCAACTATCCCTCTCGAAAGGGAGATAGAATTTGGTATAAGCCTTCTCCCCGATACTCAACCTATTTCCATTCCCTTATCATATGGCCCCAACAGAGTTGAAGGAGTTAAAAGAGCAATTGAAAGATTTGTTGGAGAAGGGATTTATTAGACCTAGTCAATCACCTTAGGGTTCCTCGGTGTTGTTTGTGAAAAAGAAGGATGGGTCACTTAGTATGTGTATTGACTACCGACAACTCAATAGGGTCACTATAAAGAATAGATATCCTCTTCCAAGGATTGATGATTTGATTGACAAAATTATAAGGGGCTAGCTTCTTCTCTAAGATTGATCTTCGGTCTGGGTATCATCAAGTAAGGGTGAGGGAGTGTGATATTCCCAAGACGGCCTTTCGGAATAGATATGAGCATTATGAGTTTGTTGTGATATCGTTTGGGTTGACCAATACACCGGCTATCTCCATGGACCTAATGAGTAGGGTCTTCAAACCTTACCTTGATTCCTTTGTTGTGGTCTTCATTGATGATATCTTGATCTATTCACATAGTAGGGAGGAGCATATGGGTCATTTGAGGGTTGTGTTGCAAAGGTTGAGGGAGAAGAGATTGTATGTTAATTATGTGACAAGTGTGAATTTTGGTTGAAGGCGGTTGCATTCTTGGGTCATATGGTGTTGGGGGGATGGCATAAAAGTGGATCCTAAGAAAACCGATATTATTAGGAATTGGCCTAGACCATTGACCTCGTTGGATATTAGGAGCTTCTTGGGCCTTGCGGGTTACTATAGAAGATTTGTGAATGGGTTCTCCTCCATTGCTTCCCCTATGACCAAATTGTCTAAATGAAGGTTAAGTTTATGTGGATCGATGAATGTGAGAGGAGCTTCCAAATATTGAAGGATAGGCTTCTGTTCGCTCCTATATTGTCACTACCGGATAGGCTTGAGGAATTTGTTGTGTATTGTGATGCATCTAGAGTTGGTGTGGGTTGTGTGCTAATGCAAAATGGTAAGTTCATAGCCTATGCTTCAAGGCAACTCAAAGTGCATGAGAGGAATTACCCTACTTGAATTGGCCACCGTTGTGTTTGCATTAAAGATTTGGCGTCATTATTTGTTTGGGGTGCATATTGATGTCTTTACCGATTGTAAGAGCCTTCAACATGTCTTCACTCAAAAAGATCTCAACTTAAGACAAAGAAGGTGGCTAGAACTTCTTAAAGACTATGACATGAGTGTGCGCTATCATTAGGGTAAGGCAAATATAGTGGCGGATGCCTTGAGTAGGGTGTCATGGGTAGCTTAGACCATGTTGATGGTGGTAGGGAGATGGCTAAGGAGGTGCATAAATTGGTTAGATTGGGGGTTACATTAGAGGAGGTTGGTGATGATGGAGTGGTTATTATTAATGGGTTTAAGTCTTCATTGGTTGATGAGGTGATAGCAAAACAGGATCTTGACTCCTCCTTGCTTGAATTGAAGGCCTTGGTGAAAGAGGGAAAAGTAGAGGTTTTCTCCCAAGGGGGAGATGGTACCCTTAGGTACTAAGGTAGGTTGTGTATGCCTTGTGTTGATGGTTTGAGGGAGAAGATTCTTGATGTGGCCCACAATTCTTCTTATTCTACCCACCCCGGTTCTACCAAAATGTATAGAGACTTGAGGGATGTATATTAGTGGGGAGGCATGAAGAGGGACATTGACAAATTCATTTCCGGTTGCCATAGTTGTCAACAAGTCAAAGCTGAACATCAAAGGTTGGGGGCCTGATCTAAGACAGAGAGATTCCCACTTGAAAGTGGGAGGTGATTAATATGGATTTTGTGGTTGTGTTTTCCAAGAAAAAAAAAGGTTTTGATTACATATGGGTGGTGGTTGATAGGATGATGAAGTCGGCTCACTTTCTACCGGTTAAGACCACATATAAGGTTGAAGAGTATGCAAGGTTGTACATCCATGAGATAGTAAGGTTTTCTGGGATTCATTTGTCCATCATATCGGATCATTGTTCACAATTCACTTCACACTTTTGGAGGTCTTTTCAAAGGGGTCTTGGTACAAAGGTTCACCTTAGTACGACCTTCCACCCTAAAATGGATGGCCAAGCCAAGAGGACAATTCAAACCCTTGAAGATATGCTTAGGGTATGTGTACTGGAGTTGAGGGGTAGTTCGGATGACCATTATCCTTTGATTGAGTTTGCCTACAACAATAGCTATTACTCTAGTATCGGTATGACTCCTTTTGAGGCTCTTTATGGGAGGTGTTGTAGATCACTAGTTGGTTGATTTGAGGTCGGAGAGGTGTCTTTATTGGGATCGGATCTGGTTATGGAGGCTCTTGAGAAGGTTAGAATGATTAGGAAAAGGTTGAAGATGGCGCAAGGTTGTCAAAAATCTTATGCCGATGTGAGAAGGAGAGAAATTGAATTCAAATTGGGAGATTGTGTTTTACTTGAAGGTTTCTCCAATGAAAGGTGTGGTCCCTTTTGGTAAAAAAGGAAGTTGAGTCCAAGATATTTTGGTCCTTATGAGGTCTTAAGGAGTGTTTTCAAGGTAGCTTATGAGTTGAAATTTCCTAGTGAAATGAATTTAGTTCATCCGGTGTTTCATGTCTCTATGTGGAGAAAATGTATTGGTGATCCTAATACTATTGTGCCTCTTGATGTTGTGGGTGTTGTTCAGGATAACTTGACTTATGAGGAGGTTCCAGTTCAAGTTTTGTATAGGCAAGTAAAGAGATTGAGGAATTAGGAGGTGGCATCCGTTAAGGTCCTTTGGAGGAACCAACAAATCGAAAGTGCTACTTGGAAGGCTGAAGCAGACATGCAAAAATGGTACCTTATCTTTTCGACTCCACCAAAGCCTAAGGTATTAATTCTAAATCCCCTATGTGATTTCAAGTCTTATGTTTCAGCTCCTATGTCGTTCATATGCATTCATGTTTAAGTTGGCAAGTTATGATGATTTTACACTTAGGTTGAGATTTTGAAAATTGTGTTTTTAAATGTAATGTTGCATTTTAATTGGAGCTGGTATGTTATGATCATTCTTGTCTTGAACATCTCTTTTACATTCTGGGACGAATGTTCCCAAGGGGGAGATATTGAAATGACCCCAAAAAGTGCCCGAAAACTTGTCGTGGAATGCCTGAAATTTTAAATTCCATATATCTCAAAATCCATTTGCTATTTCGAAAATTTGACTTTATATTCTTGTTCAGAGGGTCCAAATTAGGTGGAAGAGGACTAACCCCGATTTAAGAGTGAAAGATTAGGAATTATAAAATTCCAAAGTGCGATCTCCAGATAGGTTTTCACCACCCCCTTGGGACGCGCCCCTGTATATTTTGGGGACTGTCTTTTTAGTTCAGTCCAAGACTTTTAAGTCTTTGGCTTAAGTGTTACCAAACGTGTTTCTACTTATACTTAGCAGAATTTCACCCTCATATCATCCTAAACATTTCTCAATACTCACTCAAACACTTAGCCAAATTTTCACTCCCCAGACACAAGTCCCAAACCCTCATCCTAAACTAAGGTTTTCCTTCAAGGTTCTTCTTCAAGCTTCAACTCTCCATCTCTAATCTTAACCAAGATCATCTCTAAGCTGAGATATGTGAGTTTCTTTCATGGGTTCCTTTCACCCATGATACCCAAGCGTCCTTTTACTCCAATTGCATGATTTAAAGTTGATTTATAAATGGGTCTTGCCTATTATGAAATTCACTGCACACTATGTTAAAGCTATGAGAAATTGTGACTGTTTTGTTATGTTTTGAGTTATAAATCTTTGATCTATTGTAAGATTTGATGAGGTGTTTTGATTTATATTGCTTAAAGGTATTGCAAGGTATTGATTGATGGTTTTACAATAGATTTTCTTACATGATTTCACCTCTATATTTCATAGTTTTATACTAGCATTACACACCCTCTAAGTGTTTGATAAAATGTCCGGAAGTGGTTTCTTGAGGAGTTGAAGGTCCAAAGCATGAGATATGATGTGAATTACTATATGATTATGAAATGAGCTTATGTACATCATAAATACTATGTAAAGTGTTGCAATAGACCATGTCCAATTCGGAGGGACTAAGAACTTGGATAACCTAGATGGGGATTTGTAGTCATCAACCTAGGGTTGGGTTTGTACTTCTCCACCTGGTGATGGGGCAGCTTCATCACTAACCTAGATAGGGGTTTATACTCATCAACTTAGGGAAGGGTTTGTACTTCTCCACTATAGTGATGGGCCAGCATTACCACCAACCTAGATGGGGGTTTATACTCATCTAAGTGATGGGGCGGCATCATCACTAACCTACCAAAGGGTTGTACATTTGGAGATCTAGCTTGGTCTCTTTTACACATATGATATCCTATATGAGCATGAGTTACTTAAGTATGTTTTACTTATGCATTGATCATACATGTCATGTTGTTATATTATGCCTATTGCCTATGGTTATGCTTTTTAATTATGATGCATATCTCTTGTTGAATTGCATCCTACATATTTAGCACATTCAAACATGCTAACGCATACTCTATGCCTACATGATGTCACCATATAGGAACCGGAATCTAAGTTGATCATCCTCATCCACGTGGCGAGTCGGTGTTATTCAAACAGTTGGTGAGTCCTTCTCTTCGGGGACCTTAGTCTATATTTCTCCTATTATGTATTGAGATACTCTTCTTTATTTAATATTCGACTATGAGGGTGAGCCCGGTTACTTTGTCTTGGCCCCCGCTCTTATCTATTTATTAGAGGTGCTTATTGGACATGTTATGTACCTATGATATGTGTTTGACTCTTGTCTCTTGACTATGATGATATGGAAGTGTTCTCCCTTAGCTCCAGTTTCCCCATTCTTTTATCTTTTGATGCTTGACTTATTGCCTCCGCGACCAAAGATGTGTAATGATGCTCTAAGAGGCTTGCTTGGGGTCCCTTTGGGTTCCCCTTGCGCCTTGTCACGTTTAGGGTTGTGATAGGCAATTGTGGTAAACTTCGTCTGGGTAAGTGTCGTGTGGGCACGGATGTTTGCTACATATGTGGACAGATCGGTCACTTCCAATATGAGTTCTCCAAGAGGAGACGAGGTGAAGAAAGCAATAGAGAGTTGTCCTCTGTAGCACCCCCAGCTGGCAGTCATCAGAGGGGTACTACTACAGGTACAAGAGGTGGAACAAATCGTCATGCCATGGGTAATCACCAGGATCCACGGGCAACATCAGATGTTGTTAAGGGTATGCTTCAAGTCTCTACTTTTGATTGTTATGCATTGCTTGACCGGGGTGCCATTTTGTCTTCTGTAACTCCCTATGTGGCTAGTAGATTTGGATCCTTCCAGAGTGTTTGCCTGAACCATTTTCTGTTTCCACTCCCATGGATGAGTCTATCTTAGCTGAGAGGGTTTACAAGGACTGTGTAGTATCTCTCTATCATAGAGATACCTTGGCTGACTTTATAGAATTGGAGATGATTGACTTTGATGTGATCCTTGGCATGGACTGACTTCATGCCTAGTATGCCTCCATTGATTGTAGGACCCGAATTGTTAAGTTTCAATTCCCTAATGAACCTGTCTTAGAATGGAAAGGGAGTTCTATTGCACCTAAGGGCAAGTTTATATCCTATCTTAGAGCCAGAAATCTAATCTCTAAAGGTTGTATTTAACACCTCGTGTGAGTTAAGTCTGATGATGTTGAGTTCCCCACTTTAGAGTCGGTACTGATTATAAATGAGTTCCCTGAAGTGTTTCCTCAGGATCTGCATCCTCCTGATAGGGAGATTGACTTTGGGATTGATGTTCTCCTCGATACCCAACCTATCTCAATTTCACTTTATAGGATAGCCCCCACTAAATTGAAAGAATTGAAAGAGCAATTGAAAGACTTGCTAGAGAAAGGTTTCATAAGGCCTAGTGTTTCTCTTTAGGGTGCTCCTGTCCTATTCGTGCGTAAGAAAGATGGGTCTCTCAGAATATGTATAGATTACCAGTAACTGAACAAGGTCACAATAAAGAATAAGTATCCTCTCCCCAGGATAGATGATCTATTTGACCAACTTCAGGGTGCCTCTTGTTTCTCCAAGATAGACCTTTGATCGGGTTACTGTTAGTTGAAGGTAATGGAATATGATATTCCAAAGACAGTCTTTAGGACATGGTATAGCCATTTTGAGTGCTTGGCATGTCCTTCGTGTTGACTAACGCACCTGCAGCATTCTTGGACTTGATGAACAAAGTATTCAGACTGTATCTTGATATGTTCATGATTGTATTTATTGATGATATCGTGGGATATTCTAAGGATGAAGAAGAGCATGCTAATCATCTTAGAGTGGTTTTGTAAACTCTCAAAGACCATGAATTATATGCAAAGTTTTCGAAGTGTGAGTTTTGGCTCAAGTCCGTGGCCTTCCTAGGTCATGTTGTCTCGGGCGATGGTATTCGAGTGGATGCTCAGAAGAGTGAAGGGGTTAAGAACTAGCCCAGACCTACCTCTCCCACTGATGTACGGAGTTTCTTGGGGTTGCCGAGCTACTACCACAGATTTGTTGAGGGGTTTTCTTCCTTGTTTGCACCATTGACCAAGCTAACTTAGAAGAAGGTCAAGTTTCAATGATCTAACAAATGTTAGAAGAGTTCTCAAGACTTGAAGACCAGATTGACTACAACACTTGTTTTGACATTGCCCAATAAGACAAAAGACTTTATGATATATTGTGATGCATCCAGAGTTGGACTGGGTTGTGTGCTGATGCAGAGAGGGAAGGTGATAGCCTATGCTTCCAGACAACTTAAGATTCATTAGAAGAACTATCCCACTCATGATCTTGAGTTGGTGACAGTAATGTTAACATTTAAGATCAGGCGCCATTACTTGTATGGAGTGCATGTAGATGTGTTCACTGACCACAAAAGCTTACAATATGTCTTCAGTCAGAAAGGGCTCAACCTGCGGCAAAGGAGATGTCTAGAGTTGCTCAAGGATTATGACATAACCATTCTCTATCACCCAGATAAGGCTAATATTGTTGCTAATACTCTTAGTAAGTTGTCTATGGGTAGCACTTCCCATATGGAGGAAGGGAAGAAAGAGCTGGCTAAGGAAGTGCACAGGTTGGCCTATTTGGGAGTACAACTTGAGGAGAATATGAAGGTGGGGTCAATGTTCAAAATGGGTCTGCTTCATCCTTAGTGTCTGAGGTGAAGGAAAAGCAAGACCAAGACCCTGTCTCATTCCAATTGAAAGAAGCGATTCACAAGCAAAAGGTGATGGTTTGCTCCGAAGGGGGAGATGGGGTGTTGAGATACTAGGGTAGATTGTGTGTGCCCGATGTTGATGGTGTTCAGGAAAGAATCGTGGTCAAAGCTCATAGCTCCCGATATTCTATCCATCCAAGTTCCACCAAGATGTACCACAACTTGAGAGAAGTCTATTGGTAGAATGGAATGAAGAAAGACATTGTTGAATTTGTCTCTAGGTATTCCAATTGCCAACAGGTCAAGGTTGAGCATCAAAGGCCTTGCAGGTTGGCTCAGAACTTTGAAATTTCAGAGTAGAAAAAGGAGATGATCAATATGGATTTCATTACCAGTTTACCACGGTCTCAAAAGCAACATGACTCGATATGCGTGATCATAGATGGGATGACGAAGTCAGCTCACTTCTTGGCATTCAAGACCACTAACACTGCAGAGGAGTATGCTAAGATAAACATTCATGAGATTGTGAGGTTGCATGGAGTTCCCTTGCCTATCATCTCGGATAGAGGAGCTCAATTCACCTCCCAATTTTGGAGATCTTTTCAGAAAGGATTGGGTACAAAGGTAAATCTGAGTACCACCTTTCACCCTCAGATAGATGGTCAGGCAAAGTGCACCATTCAGACTTTGGAGGATATATTAAGGGCATACGTTCTTGACTTTAAGGGAAATTGGGACAACCACTTGCCATTGATCAAATTTGATTACAACAATAGTTATCATGCAAGTATCCAGATGGCTCCTTATAAAGCTTTGTATGGGAGGAGATTAGATTACCGATTGGGTGGTTTGTGGTGGGTGAAGCTAAATTGATTGGACCTGATCTTTTCCACCAGTCCATGGAGAAGGTAAAGGTTATTAGAGAGAGGTTGAAGACCATACAAAGTTGCCAAAAGTCCTACACCAATGTGAGAAGAAGGGACTTGGAATTTGAGGTAGATGATTGGGTGTACTTGAAGGTGTCACCTATGAAGGGCGTCATGAGGTTCGGGAAGAAAGAAAAGTTAAGTCCATGCTACATCGGACCCTATCAAATTGTGAGGAGGATTGAGAAGGTCGCTTATGAGTTAGACTTCTCTTCCGAGTTAGATGAAATTTATCTAGTATTCCACGTTTCGATAATGAAAAAGTGTTTGAGAGATCCTGCTTTGGCAATCCCTATTGAGAGTACTGGGGTAAAAGATAATCTGTCCTATGAGGAAATTCAGTTCAAATCCTGGACCGTCAAATTCTTAAGCTGAGGAATAAGGAAATAGCCTCCGTCAAAGTTCTATAGAGGAATCAATTTGTGTAAGAAGCTACACGGGAAGCTGAAGAAACTATGAAGATCAAACACCCACATCTATTCATGCCAAATGATGATGATGTCGAAGGTAATATCCTTATCCTTAACTTTATTGAAGTTTCCACTCTTAAGATGATGTGCATATTCTATTCTTGAGTCTAATGTAGAGGTTATACAGGGTGAGAGATAGTTGAAAGTTTAAGTTTTCGAGTGAGTATCGAGATGAGTCTTGAGTCTACTAGTGCCTAAATCCTACCCTTACTCATCATTTGAGGACGAATGATCCCAAGGGGGAGATGATGTAATACCCTGCAAAATTACACTACAAGAAAACCCTTATTTAAGACCAATATTTAGCTATGAGGAAATAATCTTGTCTCTAAAAGTATATATATTGGGATGAAATTATATCCGACCCTTATTTGTATATCTTATTACGAAGATATTAAATCTGGTCTCTAAAGTACTTAATAACTGGTCACAAATGGTAATTATCTTTCTTTATATCTCAATTCTTTTCTTCTTCCATTTATTTTACTTTTATTTTTATTATATTTACTATAGAGAAACGCCAAGATGGGACGACATAATTTTACACTAACAAATGAATTGATTTCGACTCCAAATGCAAGATTTCTGGAACTATCGATCTTCTACAAGCATTTTTCTTCTATTTTTCAGACACCAAAGGAAAGATTTCATACTCGAAAGTTTTACGGTGATGTCGGTGGAAGAACGACCGTCGTCTGTAGTGGTGGATCTGTTGTTGAAGGATCTAACTAAGAAGAAACATAATTTCCAGCGAAATGTGGTGTCGGTCGCGGTGGAGCTCAAGGAGGTTCGGAGCCATCTCGCTTGTTAAGGACGGTCTTTTGTTCGGGAAACCCTAACCAGACAGGTCAAATTGATTTTTGATTTATCGTCTTTTCCTATGTGAAGTAGGTTGAAGTTTGGGTCAGGTGATTCTTGGACTTGGTCTGACTGTTGTGTGTTTATTACTATTTTTTTTACATGAAGCAGAGAGTAAAGCTAAGAAAATGGAAGAAGCGATAAACAAATTGCAGAAGAATTTGGAGGAGAAGAATGGTCAGCTTCAATTTTCAGCTTTAAATACCGAGAAGGTAATAGATTTGAGTGTCAGTTGTTGAAAAATTATGCATCTTTTGTTCGATTTGAGAGTAATTTAGTGGGCTTAGATACTGGGATGACCAACAGTACAGTAGTAATTTCGCAAGGTTAAATGAAAAAATCTTCTACAATACAAACATCAAAACTAATTTTCAGCAGCAAAACACTCATGACAAACACCAACACTTCCAGCATCAGACTAATTTTCATCATCTAGTTTTTCAGCTGACTCACGAATGCCAGACTTCAGAGGAAGTATATAGTACTACTCATAAAGACTTTTTGCTTTTCCCTTCAAGAGTTGACCTTTTCCTTTTCCTTTTCCTTTGCCTTGATAGATTGCTATAAAGCACATTACTAGATTAGAAAATGGTTAAAGAGTCGAATTGTAGAAACTTTTGATTTTGTATCGTTGCATCAGAAAAAGTTATGTGCTTCAGCTGGTTAGTCCTAAATGAATCTAGAATAATCTTAGCAGAAGGAATTTCCTACTAGCCAACAGATACTACATATGCTTTCCAACACCGAGACAATCCATTGTTACCCAGTTGCAATAGACATTTGGAACATGTTTCTAACTCTTTGTCGATTGAAATGTACTATGCCACATACTGTCAGAGATATTTATGAATCCTGGGCTTCGAAGAAGTTGATAAAGCCATCAAGAACATCTAAATCATGGTGCTTGCTTGCATTTCTTGGTGCATTTAGACTGAAAGAATCATAGATGTTTTGACGGAGTATCAACTCTGAGAGACTCCTTAGAATCTGGATGTTTGGCTAGCCTTTTTAGTTTTGAAAATCATTCCCAAGTCTGAGTCGTTTGTGTTTCAGAGCTGACATCTTCGCTCATTTATAATTCCTGCATCTTCTTGGTTCCTTTAAGGGTATTTCACTTATTTCATAATTATATATACAAAAAAAATTATTGCTCGAGTCCTTAACATCAGTTTGGTTTTGACCAATATGTTTGTTGACTTTTACAATCTATGAGACTTGTCAAGTTTAGTTCTCATATTGGCTCGAATATATTGATTTGAGGGGTGAGAGAAAGTTCTCGCAAAATCTTTAGCTGTTGTATATCCGAGTTGGCTAATTTAGTGGTTACATTTGATGTTTCATTTGAAAGATTAAACAAGTAATATTGTACCCTCATGATTCTGTTCGTTTTCTTCAGCTTGCAATTTTGCTAAAGGCAGATGGATTGTAGACAGAAGACGGCCACTACACTCTGGGTTTAAATGTAAGCAATGGTTATCAAATATGTGGGCTTGCAGACTAACCCAACGTACCGACTTTTCCTATGAGGGATATTAATGGCAACAAGAAAATTGTGAGATGACAGACTTTAACAGTTCAGGATTCTTGAGAAGGTATTCATCTCTTTTTTATACCTCTCTTTTTCTTAATCACAGCAATCTGACTCAGTCGTTGTAAAGAGAGGTGGCGAAATACATGAGTGATGAATTATTCTGGTTGGCTCTCTGAAGTTTGAATTTAGTTGCTAAGTTTGGATATGATAACACACTGCATCTGATATTCAGAAGAGGCAGTTCTGCAGCCAACATTGTGGTCTCCGGTGTGCTATGAGATACAACAACATTACTCCAATGCCTCAAAGGCTCCCGCCCATTGCGGGGTAAGGGGGGGTCGGGTGTACGCAACCTGACCCCTATGTTTAAAAACATAGCGCGATTGTTTCCGGATGACCCATGATGAGCGTCGAAAGTTGCATTGACTAACTGCTACTTTACAATTGAAAGAAGCGCAGACAGTTTAAAGAGCCATTTTGCTTTATTCCATCATATTCCAACGCCAAAAAATAGTGAATCTTTGGCTCCATCTAAGAGTGATGAAAACATAGTAAGAGGTATTGTGAAGTATATAGAAATAAACATAGTAAGAGGTGTGCTATGAGATAGATAGAAATAAACATAGTAAGAGGTATTGCAAAGGGATGCCCTACCTGAATGGGCCACATATAGCCACAGGGTGATCCAAGAGGTGTGTACGTGAACGACTCATGTCGTTACGTACTCCAGGCAGTGGTTTCGGACCTAATCGTGAATGTTTTGTTAGAGTAAGTGCTTTTGGGAACAAGGAGAATGCCATAGAAGCTTGCAGAAGATTCAAGGAATTGTACAAGTAACTGGTTTACCTGCATATCTATGTGAAAATATGCACCAAGTAGCACTTCTTACCTTATGAGGCTTCATTGAAATGCTTTCTCTCGAGTACTCAATTTTGACACTGTATGGAATATGTTGTTTTGGAAGAATAAAGTTAATCCTGTGATTGCTATGATTAGTTCCTCATTATGAAGTTTGACAGGGATGTCCACATGGTCTCCACTGAATCATCCATTTTGCTTGCTAATGCTTGTGAGTTTTTTAATTCTGGAACTTACCCTTCGTTCTTGGCTTTACGCAGAGGAAAACCAGAGACACACTCTGCAGAAGGACCACCTCACCTCCGCCATCCCGCGAACCGACACTTTTGATTTCCTTCTTGATGTTGTTCCTGGAGATGATTGAGACGCTATTACTGAAGGTTCTACTACAAGTTGTGTTCCGTTCGATGGTAGTGACATTTTTTATATATGGGAAATTCTGGTGCTTGAACTCAATACTATGTATTATGGTGCGTATTTATATATATATATTTGAAAACAAGGTTTCGATAAATGTCTAAATATGATTTTTAGGACCAGCAAACTGGTCATTGAAGTTCTTTAAACACTGATTGATAAAAGTTCTTTTAGGATCACTTTTTTGATATATATTTGAAAACAAGGTTTCGATAAATGTCTAAATATGATTTTTAGGACCAGCAAACTGGTCATTGAAGTTCTTTAAACACTGATTGATAAAAGTTCTTTTAGGATCAGTTTTTTGCTATATATATATATTTGAAAACAAGGTTTCGATAAATGTCTAAATATGATTTTTAGGACGAGCAAACTGGTCATTGAAGTTCTTTAAACACTGATTGATAAAAGTTCTTTTAGGATCAGTTTTTTGCTAATCAGGGACGAGAAATATGATCCTAAAATAAATTTAAGGACTAGTTTTATACTGCTCCTAAATACTTTTTAAGGACTAGTCGATCTGTCTCGTCCATATTGACCTTTAGAGAAGAAGGCTTTCTGGATGGGGTAGCTATTGATCTTTTGGGACAATAAACTCACTTTTAGGGACCAGTTTTCCCTTGAGCATTTTTCTTCTAGTGTTACCGAAATGCTTCTAGAAAGTAATGGTGCGTATAACGCATATTTTCAAGCTCTAATAGAAAATCTGAGACCAAATTTGCGATTAGCGTAAAGAATTGAGTGGGAAAATGGTCTCGACCTGATTTTAGACTAATTGGGTCGAAAAATAATTTTTGCTAATGCGCACAGGGTGCAACGCGGAGTCACACTTAAGTTCTTTTTGTTTTTTCGACGAGAAATTAAAGAAACAAACTTTTGCGAAAAAACTCTGAAAATCTTGTTCCAATTTGTGCGCTACACATTTGCAGAATATGCCTCCAAAACAAACTCGAACAGTTGTTATGAACCTATATTATTATTCTTATATATTTATTTTTTATTCTCTTTCCACTATTTTTATCCTCTTACTATTGAATATTCTAAAGTCTCAAATAACTAAACCTTCTAAAGAATGCAAAATTTATTTTTGTGTGTTTATTAAGAAAATCAACTTTTTTTAGTGTCTTGTTTAAATTTCAAGTACAGTAACAAATCAGTACTCTCTCCGTTCTAATTTATATTTCACATTTAATATTTCAAGAGTCAAACTAATTTGTCTTTGACCACCAAATTTTCGTATATGTTTAAAATATTTTGAATTATCGATTATCGTGACTTCTAATACTTTTTATGTAGTTTGAAAATATATAAATTTCATTTCATAAATTTTGAAGATTCTATGCGCAAATTCTCAGTCAAACTCAAACTGTTTGGCTCTCGAAAAACAAAAAGTGACATATAAAGTGGAACAGAGGAAGTAATATTAATATTAATATATTAACTTATCATATTCAACACAATACTATTTCAATATTATTATATCGACTTTTAAATATTTTGAGTCATATTTAATTATTCTAACTTTATCTTATATGTTTTATTGAAAATTTAATTTTATTACCTTCTTAGTTAATGAGGTCCATGTAAATCCTACTATCTGTTGACCTCATTTATAAAAAAATTACATTAATTATGTTATAATTATTCAGTTTATATATGTCATTGAAAAAATATGACTTTTCTATAAGTTTGATTTTAAACCTCCCAAACTTCTTGAGACGGTATGCGAAAACTTACCAGATTTTGTAGTATTCTAATATAAAAATTATTGGTAAAATCGTTTATTTTAAATATCGAAATAGTATAACAAAAGTTTTATTTTTTTATAAATAAAATTTAACATATAACATGATCCCACCACTTCAGTCCAAACTTTCGCGTTCTCTTAAAATATATAACATGATTTCTAGGAAAAAAAAAAAAGAAAGATATTTTCTTAAAAGAGAATATTTAACTTATTATTTTCTTCCCATTAATATTTCTATTTTTGTAAAAAAAAAA
Source organism: Solanum ossicruentum (assembly GCA_025774065.1). NCBI lineage: Eukaryota > Viridiplantae > Streptophyta > Magnoliopsida > Solanales > Solanaceae > Solanum > Solanum ossicruentum. The sequence goes on along the minus strand of JAOTQR010110815.1, from coordinate 854 downwards.
AAAAGAATCTTATTTTTATCAATATAAAAATTAAAGCATAGACCTAACATAGTATATTATTCTTAGTATTTTATTATACTACAAATTAATAAAGTTATTTTATTAAATTTTATTTTAATTACCATATTTTTTTCAATGATTCAATGCAATCTTATATGCTATATGAGATTATAAGTTTATAATATAATTGTCGAATAAGTGAACATAAATACACATACAAATAAAAAATTATACATGGAGCTACTTTTAAGACATAATTTTTAAAATTTTTATATCTCAATTTAAATACATAAATTTAAAAAATATTTTGCATTACTAAACGTTGAGTAGATGTAAATATATAAATTTTAAATTCACTTTTTTAAAAATAAAAAACTTTAGAAGCAATTATCTCTAGAAATATATTGTGGAAAAATAGTTAGATCAAAATAGGATTTGAAATTGATTTTTATTTAAGAAAGTGCATTTTTTTAAAATTAAATATTTTGAAATTATAGAATTTTATATTATTTTGTGGTGATGACATTTATATTCAAGAAAGTGTGCTTTTGAAATTTATTACATTAATTCGAAATTTATAAGAATTAAATAAATTTGCAAAAGTTGGAGAAGTTCAGCCATTACAAATTTTTTTCAATTGCATTTGACTTCCACAGTTAGGTGTGGTTTAAAAATTTCTCCACTCCAAAATTTTTTATTAAAAATATTGATTGAAAAACCACGTCCTTAAAATTAAATCTACAAAAAATAATTATATTGAACAAAGTTTGAAGTTAATATGTTATGTCATTAAGAATTAAGATAAATTCGAATAGATAATCCGTAATTAAAAAAATGTTTTAAAAATATTTATA
>JAOTQR010110789.1:0-26090 GCA_025774065.1 Solanum ossicruentum | reverse complement strand
ATAGTTGTGTCGGAGTTGGTAAGTGCCTTTATGTGCCAAGGAGGGATCTATGTTTCATGCCAAATAATACGAAATCAGGTAGCCTTACATACCTCGCTGTATGACCTCGCAATTACCTCGAGATAACCTTCCCTTCCTCCAAATAATTATATACAACATAGTAGGTGATACAACTAGCATTAGCAGCTAATAAATACATCTTGGCAGCCCAATCTCATAAAAAAATACACCCGAGCAGCAAGCGATTAATTATAAACCCGAGCGTATTCTTTCAATCTTTCCACCCCTAATAGTATTGTCTAATACAAATTCTCATATACATATCATAATCATTCTATTTGAGTGCCATAACAGTCTTACAATAGCCCAGAAAGCACAACTCATAACAATTCTACACAATATACAAATAGGCAGCATAACGTTACATCCCTTCGCTACATTTTGACGTCTACAATCCTGAACCTTTTTCAACTTTACCCAAATTGTCCTCGACACATCTATACATAAAAAACAATCTTAGAACAGTAACAAAGTAGTCATGAAGGATTTGAGGCAATAGCCTTCCATCCATCACCCCACAAGTTCATACTAAGAACATAATTGGGATATCCCATAAGAACTCACTTTCGCGGACAGTAAAAGTGGTGCAGCAGCTTAGTTACATCACTAAAAAACTAAACATTTTAAAAATATAAGTATTACTTCATAATTCATCCAACCAAGAAAAGAAAATCCTCTTGAATAACAAGAAAAGTTCACAACAATCCTTAGGACACATGCTGTCCAAATTTCCAGCACAAGCATAACTAGCATATACTTATTGTTTGTCATGGGATAAGTATAAACAACACATTGATATTTTCACTTACCTTAGCCTTCAATATTACGGTTTTCTTCAAGAACTCTAGAGGGTTGTATTGGCTGCCTTGTGAAGTGTAATAAATAGAAAAAGAAGAGTCTTCAGGAAGCTGAAAATTTGTTCCAAACTGAAATGATTTAAGGGGCTGTTTTGAGACCTTTTTTAAGAGTCTCTTTCGCCAACTTTCTTTTGAAATTTTTACCACATATTAACACATATTAATAACCTTGTGATGCATAATCTTGGCCCTTACACTTGGGCCTAAATGGGTCTCAAAGTTGATGGGCCTTGACTGCCCATTTTCCTAATTCCTCTTCACTTAGTTTGGGCCCAATTAGTCAAGTGGGTCGTGATGTACTTGGGCTCTTTTATTATTCATATTGGGCTGTAATTATTGTCCATTTATGATGGTAAAAATGGGTTAAAGTTACACCCCTAACACGGACTATATTCATAATCGAACTTGGACAAATTAGACGTCCGTCCTCGTCTCCGTTTAGCTAGCAGATTTAAGCTAAGCTAGTAGGTCACTTACTTGCTAACTTCCTAAGTCCTATAAGAACCTCAATTCTCTCACTTTTTTTAGGGTCTTGAACTCATGAATTTGACATAAAACTTATTTACACTCGACCCTCTTCAGCGCTAGACATACATATTGCCCTCTAATTTGAGATTCAAGCGCTTTTAAAAATTGGTGCTAATTTTGAAAATCCATATTATGTTTCATTTGCATGGTACTAGTATTGTAAGATGTGTGGTGATACATTATTTCTATCACAACCTAATGTAAAGACCCCTAGTTTAGGAGCCCAAGAGTGTAGAAAAAGTTAGGTTAAAATGATATGAAGTCAAGTTCAGGAGGGTGACTTATGGTTGATGTGCTGTCAAAATATAATATTTTGATCCTTAAAACTTGGAATTTTGTGTGTTCTCATAGCAATATTAGTAGATTTGATCTGTTTTTGTGTTTATTTTGCCGGATTACAGGGTAGGCTTTATTTTTGGGCTAAATATGCAGATATTGTAGAATTTGAGGTTTTACGAGACCCTTTACGAGCCATGAAAAACTCTATAGGCTGTAGAGTTGGTTTCATACACAACTCCAGCGAAGGGTGATTTTATAAAGTTGTGTCTACAAACATGTGGAAGAGTCGTAAAAGATTCTACGAGCCGTAGACTTAATGTCGTGCCCTAAGGATCAGAAAGTGGGGAGTTATTGAAAAGTCATCCCATAGAACCCCCTACGGGCCGTAAAATCTTTATACAACTGTAGATGAGTCTCGTAGAACTGACCCCAGACTTGAAGAAAGAATCCACGAAGCCCTATCTACTGGCTGCCCGTACAGCCTGCCGACCCAGTTCTCCTAATCTATTTTAGTTTTGTGTTTTAAATAGTATAAATAGATTTTTTAGGTTATTTTGCAGAGTGAACTTTATAGAACAGTAGAATACTTGAGAGAAAAGTTGTGAAATATTATTTTGTGCTTTTAATTCAATCTTGTGATTTTTGGTGAAGAGCTTGGATTTATTGTTCTTAATTCTATTGTGTAAGTGCTCAATTATGTTATTCAAATTCATGATTCTTGCATCTAAACTGATAATGAGTAGCTAAATCCACAACTAGGGTTGTGAGAACCATGAAGAACTAACAAGGTAAAATCAAATATTTCATAATTCTTGGAAAGTGTGCATGCATGTATTAATAACTCTCTTCAATTTGAATGCTTTTTAACAGTGGCCAACATTAGAACTCACCTAGTGTTATTGAATGGATCATGATAGTAATGAATAGGAAAAGATATTAATTAACAGGATAATTAATATTTCTCATCTTATCAACCAAACTAGGCCAAGGGGAGGTTGTACTGGAACATTAGGTAAGGGTCAGTAATGTTAAATTGGGGAATGGATCAAATCACGTAGTGAAATTTTGCTCTTGCCTGGATCAAAGGGTTTGGTAAACTTAATTTACCATTCTGCATGCTACACACTAGAAATGGATTTGATTATTTGTATACCGTGTTAGGGAATCATGGGGAACACACCTAGTTACTCCTCATACTTATTTCACACTTGTCTTAGTTTAGGATTACTTTTCACAGTTGTTACAAACCTCTCCATTTGGGGAGATAAGTAGGTTAATCCACCAGAATTGCTTTAAATTTTTCTAAGTCTACCATATTCCCTGTGGGTTCGACCCTAACCTTGGTTTGGTTATTTATCTTGACAACGACTGCTATAGCCTTCAAAAAGGGGGTGTACCTTGGGTGACATCAAGATTTTGGCCCCGTTGCCATGGAATATGGCTAGACTTGTCTAATTTGAGTAGTTTGGAAATTAATCCTTATTTTCCTCATCTTACTTTTTCAATTATTTTTTGTTTCAATGGACAAGTGTAGTATATGCCCAACACGCAAAGTCAAGGCATTCTATTGACTCCATTTGATCTAGAGAAGATTGAGAAGGATGGCTCAAGATAATGCATACAATGCGGTTAATGCAGCTCTAAATCAGAGCCAAATGAGAATGAGAATGACAACAACCCACCTCCTCTTGAGAATATTGATCCACATCCACAGGACTTCAACGACGCTTATCAATGGAATCAATATCGGCTAAATCCCATGGATATGGATATGACTAAAGCCCATCTATATAACATTGTGTTTGTCTATAAGAGGGTATTGGGAACTCAGAATCTATCTATGGATGCTATTGGGCTTGGTGTCTTTCCATTATCTCTAATAGGCAATGCAGTGCTATGGCTATCTGAGCTCCTACGAAGTTTGCTCACCAGTTGGGCTGAGTTACAGAAGGACTTTTTGGAGAGGTTCTTTTCGAGATCGAAGAAGCTCAAGTTGAAGTATCAAATCAACAACTCTAAGCAACTTCTTGGTGACTCAATCAGTACTACATGGGAGTGGTTCACAAAGTGTATGAGAAGTGTCTCTGATCACAAAATTTTTTATGATGCCTTGGTGGAGATCTTCTACTGTGCCATGGACTAGAATAGCCAAGCATGTGTTAATACTATCATGGGTTGCATGTATTTAGATAAACCATTTGCAAGGGTTGTTGAGAAGCAAGAAAATATGGTCAAGACGAATCATGCATGGGGGACAAGAGATAAGTCCTCTGCCAAGGGCTCATGTGCTTTCAGTATTAGTTCGAAGCAAGCTAAAATAAATAAGGAGATGATGCAAGAGCTTGCTCAGATTAGTACCAACGTGGAGATGTTGGTAAAGCAGAATCAGAAATGAGTTAATACAGTTGTTCATCAGCCTTCGTGAGCATCCATGCACTAGGAGCCTTAATATGAGGGGACACTTGCTTTATTGCTAATCAGAGGGGGTGTTTTTGAACCAATGCCCAAGGGTCCAATCAGGATATTGGCACTAAGTTCAAGGAAACCAAGGTCAGAACTATCAGATATGGCACCTTCAGAGACAATCGTGGATGTTACTACAAACGAAATAGGGGCCATGAACGAGATGCTGATTGGGGTCGTAGAAACAGCTACACAAATGGTCCTTATATGCTACTACATAATTGTGATACAAGTGCTAGTAGTTCCAAAGTTAAGGATATGCTTGATCATCTGTTGAAGAAGGCTGACACATAGGATAAGAACTTGAGGGGGATGAAGTTTGACATCTCCAGCATTAATTAAAAAATCAAGTCTCATTCTATTGCTATCAAATAGATGGAGAAACAGTTTGGTCAAGTATCAACCCAACTTAACTAGCAATAGAGAGGTACATTGCCTAGAAACACAGTCAAGAACCCAAAGAATAAGGGGCATTGTATGGCAGTGACTAGTCATAGTGGAAAGTGTACCATTGATCCTCCTATGCTTATTGATGATGATGATGTTTGAGAGGGGAATATTGAGGCCAAAGATGTGAAGACTGTAGATGATCGTGACAAGGATGGGGTGAGTGAAGCTACAGAGGTGCCACAGAAGTTGAAGCCCATTCCTAGACCTCCTCCCCCCTTCCCTCAAAGGAAAAAAAAGGAGGAGGAGGGTAAGTTCAAACACTTTCTCTACATGCTGAAGCAACTATCCATTAACGTTCCTCTCATTGAGTCATTAGAGAGGATACTAGGGTATACAAAGTTTTTGAAGGACTTGGTCACAAAGAAGCAAACTGTGAGTCAGGAGCTCTCCCAAAAGGTTCAACATTATAGTGTAATTGCTACAAGGTCCATGGTGCAAAAGCACAAAGATCCCAATGCATTTACTATGCCCCACACTATTGGAGATGTGAGGTTCGTAAGAACATTATATGATCTTAGTTCCAGCATAAATCTGATGCCCTTTACAGTCTTCAAGAAGATAGGATTGGGAGCCCTTACTCCAACAACCATGTATTGTTGATGGTTGACCGCATGGTGAAGAGGCCTGTGGGGATACTTTATGACATCCTTGTCAAAGTTGAGAAGTTCATATTCCCCTCAGACTTTATGATCCTTGATTGCAAAATTAACTTAGAAATCCTAGTCATCTTGGGAAAGCCCTTCTTAGCCACTGGACGAGCATTAACGGACATCGAAGCTGGCCAACTCAAGTTTAGATTGAATGATGAAGAAATTATCTTTAATATCTATAAGTCATTAAAGAGGCTAAATGACTAGAAGAAGGATAATTGGGCACTTGGTGAAGTCTGAGTAGTCAATTTGTCAAAGTCGTGCCGTGACAATAAGTCAGGTGCTACTTGAGAGGCAACCCAAGATATTTGATGTAATAGTTGTAGCTTTGTTTTGTTTTCAACTTCTGGATTTGTTAGTAGTTTAACTTTTCGTATTTTGGTTATAATTAGTGGACATTGGTCTGGTCACATATAGGGTAATAATGTGTTCTTTAAAGAATGTACAGGTATATGACTAAGTCAGCCATCTTTAGTTGAAAAGGGCTTCAAGAAGTGTTTCTACGACTGGTTCTACGGGCCATATGTAATAATATGACTCATAGACTGTCTCATAGAACACTTCTAGTGAGTAAAATTTGCGTATTCTAGTCGATGAGCCAACTTCACTGTCTATAGATAAAACTACGGGCCATGAATGGGGCTCATGGAACCCCGGTAAGTTCTTCTAGATTTATCTAACTGTGGAGTTTTCTACCATCAACTCAATGAGTCATATTAAATTCTATGACTCATAGGCTAGTTGGTGAAACCCAGTCCCTCAAAATTAAGGTTTGGGAATTCTATGAAACTAGGATTTACGAGCCGTAGAATCCTCTATGGCTTGTAATCGGGATTTTGTAGAGCCCAACCCCATTATTTTGGCCAACTCTGTCAACCTATAAATAGAGGGATCAAATTATTTTGACCCCATTCTTCTCCAAATTTATCAAATATACCTGACCCCCTGCCCTATCTTTTTCCGGCCGGCCACCACCAAGCTTTTCCAATGAGTTTGCCGATAGCCTTTGGCATCAACTCCGGTTCCACCCTCTCTGATTCCTCCTTCAATCTTTACATCTTTATCTTTCAATTCGGTAAGTTCTTGGCCCTAAAAATCCTTTTAAATATCGAAGTTATTGTGATTAAGTTAAAATAACTTAATGGTTACGATAATCCGAACAATATGGATATGAACCCATGTGTCCCACTATTTGTGCTTAAAATTGAATCATGTTGAATGTGTTTCTGATACTTGAATATGTTAAAAGTCAAAAAATTATGTGTGTGGCAATGTCTTTGTGTTTGAATGATGTATATGAAAACCATGTCGTCACATGTTGTTTAAATTAAAATTGACTATGTGCTTGAAAATCGATGTGCGCTTGCATGTGTGGGATTTGATGTTCGTTCATTCAAACGGGGTCGGTTAGCTTGGGAAAAAATGTACAATGACATTCTATGGGGTTGTATAAAAAGAATCTCATGTGGGGTGTTGGGTGTTTGTTGGAATCATGTGGGGGTGTGATGTGTATTCCATCAATGCTGAAATAAGTTTCAAATTGTTGTTTGGGATCCATTGTGATAGGCTTAGAAACTCAGGCTTCCGGTTTTTTCATTCTATGACGGTCTTCTACAGCTCGTGGAAATTTTGATGAGCCATATTAGCCCCTCATATGAAAATCCAGAAACTTGAAGTTTCTGAGAACCTATTAGACAAGACCTTCTACAAGTTGTAGAATATTCTATGACTCATAGACAAGTCTCATAGATCCCTGCCTGTAAAAATTTAAACACTGGAACACTTCTATGACTCAGTCTATGAAATGCAATTCCAGTAACCAAAATATATGCACTCTGTTTCTATGAGGGCCTTCTACGGCTCGTCGTTCTTACTATGGCCCATAAAAGTGCTTTCATAGACCCACCTATAACCAAGTCTAAAATGTTTTTGCTTTTAATTTCTTGACTTGTGGACCTAACCATGTTTGCTAAATATGTAGGTTTATGGTATTATAATCCCAAAGGAAAGACGTGATAAGATCTGAGCCTTACAGAGGAGGCTGAGAGAGGAGTCCTTAGGGGATCAAGACACCCCCGAGGTTAGTGGTTCGATTGAGGAGCTCGGTATCCAGCCTGACCCAAATGCTGAACGACCACGTATATGGGCTGCCACCAGACTTATGCAGGCTTAACATAGGCTATTATTGTCTGCTCTCCACAATTTGAAGAGGGAGATGACAAAGATAACAGCTCCATCCAGATAACTCCATACAAAGATTAGTCAAAGTGATGAGTCAGAGATATAGTCATCCGCTGCACCACCTCAGGTATCACCATCACCTCCAGGCACTCTATCTAGCTAGTGGTGCGCTAATGGTATGTGGGATATCTACATAGAGGGCATATAGTGGAACGAGTGAGGCAAACCAGCTTGCTCTATTTTTGAGTAGCCTCGGATCATCACTTTTGAATTAGACAGTGTTCTCGGCCTTTAGGATATTTTCAGCAGATATAGGCTCCAGTGGCTGGCCAAGTCATTAGGGAAGTAGTCCCCAGCAATGGTTTGGGAGTTTTACCCTTCATATGCCGCCATAGTACTCAGCATTCTTCCCAAGGGGAAGAAGCCCCTCTCTCAGCCCAAACTACCACATACTAGAGTGAAGGACAAATAGGTGGATATCTTAGAGATGACCATTACCATATGTTGTTCGAGCCCGAGTTCATGACCCAAGATCGACGGTAGAGTATGACCACAAATTAAGGTAGACTAGGCATAAGGTCCGATCATAAGAGTCTCCAATATGTGTTCACTCAAAAAGATCTTAACTTGAGACAAAGAAAGTGGTTAGAGCTTCATAAAGAGTATGATATGAGTGTTCATAATCACCCTGGTAAGGTGAATGTTGTGACCGATGCTCTAAGTAGGGTGTCTATGGGTCACCTAGCACATGTTGGTGTGCTAGAGAGGTTCATCGGTTGGCTGGATTAAGAGCTATGTTGGAGGAGGTTGACAGTGGTGTAGTTGTTGTTGATGGTTCTAAATCTTCATTGATTAAGGAGGTAAAGGCAAAACAAGATCTTTACCCTACCTTGTTAGAGTTGAAGGCCTTAGTGAGAGATGGTAAGGTGGAGGTTTTCTCTCAAGGGGGAGATGGTGCCCTTAGATACCAAGGTAGATCGTGTGTGCCTAGTCTTGATGACTTGAGAAATAAGATTTTCGATAAGGCTCATAATTCTTCCTATTTTATTCAACCCAGTTCTACAAAGATGTATAGAGGTTTGACGGAAGTGTTTTGGTGGGATGGTAGGAAGAGAGATATTGCTAAGTTTGTATCCGGTTGTCCTAATTGTCAACAAGTGAAAGCCGAGCCTCAAAAGTCAGGTGGCCTAACCTAATATATAGAGATTCTGACTTGGAAGTAGGAGGAAACCAATATGGATTTTGTGGTTAGGTTGCCTAAGACTAGAAAGCATTTTGATTCTATTTGGATTGTGGTTGATAGAATGACAAAGCTGGCTCATTTCCTACCGATTTAGACAACTTATGGTGCCGATGATTATGCTAAGTTGTACATTGATGAATCGGTTAGATTGCATGGGGTGCCTTTGTCTATCATTTTGGATCATGGTTCGCAATTCACTTCTTACTTTTGGAGGTCCTTCCAAAGAGGTCTTCGTACCAAGGTTTAGTTTAACATGTCCTTTCACCCTCAAACGGATAGGCAAGTCGAGAGAACTATCCAAACTCTTGAGGATATGTTTAGAGCTTGTGTTTTGGAGTTTAAGGGTAGTTAGGATGATCATCTTCCACTCATTGAATTTGCTTACAACAATAGCTACCACTCAAGCATAGGTATGACTCCTTTTGAGGCTCTTTATGGTAGGCGTTGTAGGTCCCCAGTTGGATGGTTTGAGGTGGACAAGATGGCTTTGTTAGGTCCGGATTTAGTCATGGAATCCTTGGAGAAGGAAAGGTTGATAAGGGAAAGGTCGAGGACAACCCAAAGTAGACAAAAGTCATATTCCGATTTAAGAAGGAGAGATCATGAATTTAAGGTTGGTGATTGGGTCTACTTGAAAGTCTCACCCATGAAGGGTGTAATCCAATTTGGCAAGAAGGGTAAATTGAGACCTAGATTTATGGGTCCTTATAGGGTGTTGAGGAGGATTGGTAAGGTGGCCTATTAGTTGGAGTTGCCCATTGATATGAATATGATTCATCTGTTTTTTTATGTATTTATGTTGAGAAAGTGTGTGGGTGACCCAAGTGCTATTGAACCTTTGGATGTTGTAGGTGTGGTAAAAGATAATTTGACTTATGAAGAGGTTCCAGTAGAAATCTTGGATAAACAAGTGAAGCGGTTGAGAAACAATGATGTAGCTTCCGTCAAGGTCCTTTGGAGGAACCAACGAGTTAGAAGTGCCATATGGGAATCCAAGGCAGACATGCAAAAGCATTATCCCTATCTCTTCCACTCTACTCAAGCCTAAGTTACTAATCTAAATCCCCTATATTATTTCAAATATTAAGTTTCAGCCCTTATGTCATTTGCATGCATTCATGTTTATGTTGACAAGTTTATGGTGATTTTTGACACTTATGTTGAGATTTTTGAAAATGATGTTGTGCATTATTGCATTCTTGTTGGGCTGAATCCTTTGTGATTACATCTCTTATGTACATTTCTTTGACATTCGGGGATGAATGTTCCCAAGGGAGAGATATTGAAATGCCCCAAAAATACCCCAAAAATGTGCCTCAAAAATGCCCATAATCGTAATTTCCATATATCTCAAAATCCGTGCATGATATCGAAAGTATGACTTCATATTCTTGATTGGGGGGAAAATAGAGTGGGAAATGGGTATTACCCCGATTTTAGAGGACCCGTAGAAAAATTTTATTTTCGCCAACTTTGCAATTTCTAGTGTGCATACTCGTTGGCTCCGCGACGCGGCCCCATCGTGGAGCAATGTTGTGACTTCCTTATTTTTCCTGTTTTGGGCTGAGGCATTGGATCTTGGCTCCATGCCCTTTTATGCATAAAAACACCAATACTTAGCCATTGTTTTCAACACTATATCACTCAAGACACTCTCAAAACCTTCTCTAACACTTACCAAAATATTTCACCCAACTTCTACTGTCTCAAGATTAATTTCGGATCTCAAGAACTTAATCGAAGTTTCAAGTTCTCATTCAATAATACATCGAGGAAATCCCCAAGTCTAAGGTATGTGGGTTTCAACCATTGGGTCCTTTCACTCATGGTGTCCAGTTTTTCTTTTTATAAAACTTGCATGTTTTCAAGTTATGTTACTTATGAGTATTATTTATTATGAGCTATGATTACAAATTACATTGGGGGTTTATGAAATGATGATTGGAAACACATATCTACCTATTTCAAGCTTATACTATGAGATGGTTTGTCTATTGTGGCTACGCATGTTTTGAGCTATGAAACTATAATCTAATATGCCGTTTGTTAAGGGATTTCAATCTATTTTGCATGAGGGTTTTACTAAGTGTTGGTGGGTTGATTTACATTGAGTTTTCTTACATGATGTCACTCTTGAATTGCATGAATTTGAACTAGTATTACACACCCGCCAAGTATTTCATAAAATGTCTTGACATGAATTCTTTGGTTATTGATGATCTATGATATGGTTTACAAGCCAAGTGAATCTATGATGAAGGGATTGTAGTATGTATTGAATGCATGAAAAAATCTATAGTGTTGCAAATTGACCACACCTTGTTGAGGGGGTGACATGCCTCAACCACTTTGATGGAGGTGCTATGCCCATTTACCATGATGAGGGGTATATACCTTGAGCACTTAGATGGGGGGGGGGTGCTATGCCCATCTATCATGTTGAGGGGTATATGCCTTGGCCATTTTGATAGGGGTGCTATGCCCATCCACCATTTTGAGGGGTACATACCTTGACCACTATGATGGGGGGTGACATGCACATCTACCAATTGAGGGGTAGATACCTCAATCACCTTCCAAGGGGGTGATATGCCTTGGATTCCAAGTACTTGCTTGCTTGGTCTATAATGATGATCACTTCTTGCACATGTAATTTATGTTCTCAAGTTATATATTTTACAAGAATGTTTTACTTCAAGCATTGATCATGCATGCCATGTTGTTATTATACCTATCAATGATTATGATTATACATTTCGACTATGTTCTCTACCTCTTGTTGAATTGCATCCTACATACTTAGTACAATCAAACGTACTAACACATACTCTATGCCTATATGATGTTACCATGTAGGAACTAGAACACCTCTTGATCATCCTCTACATGGCTAGCCTTGAAAATTTGGAATAAGAGCTTTGGTAAGTCCTCAAGTTTGGGGACATTAGCTATCTTACTCTTCTCTCTTTTTATCTCTTTATGTTGAACTCTTGATACTATGAGGGTGAGCCCGAAAAGTGTCTTGGCCCCCGCTCCAATCTATGATTAGAGGTGTTATTGGAACAAATGATGTATCTATGCTTTAAGCTTTGACTCTTCTATGATTTATGCTATCAAAGACTTCTCGTAGTCTCGATATCCCTTTTTATTGTCTCTTGTTGTTGTTATTTAATTTGCTTCCGTGACCAAGGATGTGTGTATAATGTGCTAAGAGGCTTGTTTGGGGTCCCCTTTGGATCCCATTCACCGTGTCACTTCTAGGCCCTAGGCTTGGGTCGTGACAAACTTGGTATTAGAGCACTAGGTTGTTAATGGTCCTTAGAATCTGCCACACAACGTTGACTAGAGCCTTATTCATAGTTGTTAAGTGCACAAGAACCATGAGTAAGAGGTTATGTGGCGTTTTAGGAAATGTCTCCCTTCTTCATGTTCTATGTCGTGTTATAGAAGTTAAAGTAAGTTTTTTCCTTAATGATTGTTCTTTGCTATTCTAGATTATGCTGATCCCAAGAGGAAGAAGAGCCCATACACCCAAGGAACAATCGGCTCCTCCCGCTCCCTAAGCTCCTCAAGATGGAGGAGGGTCCCATGAAGAGTTTTGGGATGCTATTACCATGTTGGCTCATGATATGACCAACCAAATCAACTAAGGGGCCTAAGCTCCTCATGCTTCTTCTCCGGCCTTAAGGGTGAAAGACTTTACTAGAATGAACCTACTAGAGTTCCATGGGTCTAAAGTGGATGAGGATCCTCAAGAATTTATTGATGAAGTGTATAAAGTGTTATTGATTATGGGGGTTAGATCGGAGCAGAAAGCGGAGTTGGTGGCCTACCAGCTCAAGGGGGTGGCTTAAATTTGGTTCACCCAATGGAAGATGGAGAAAGGGAACGAGAATGTCATCCTTTGGGAAGAGTTCAAGGTGGCATTTCTCAACCAGTTCTTTCCTGTAGATCTAAGGGAGGCCAAAATGATGGAATTTATAAACCTTAAGCAAGGTTCCCTGAGTGTGAGGGAGAATACCCTCAAGTTCAACCAACTCTACAAGTATGCTCCACAATTTATGGCCGAGCTGAGGTCTAGGATGAACAAATTTGTGTCGGGTGTGTCCGACTTGGTCAATGAGGAGTGCCAGACCTCCATGTTGGTAAGTGATATGGATTTGTCCCACCTCATGGCTTTTAGGCCATTATTCAATAAGGGACGTTACTTTTCAGTAAGGGTTTGGTTTGTACTTAGAGAACTCAATACTTGGAGAGAAAATGTTGTGAGAGAATCTTTGAGAACACTTGTGCTTCAATTTAATCTTCCAGCTTGTGATTCCCATTGATTTTGGATTTGTTTGATCTTAATTCAATTGTGTAAGTGTTTAATTATATCTTCTCAATTCATATAATTTCTTCATCTACACATAGCATGAGTAACTAAATCCACAACCAGGATTGTGGGAACCATGAAGAACTAACTAAGTAAAACTGGATAATCTACATTCTTGGTTGCTGTATATGTATGTATTAATTAACTCTCTTCACTTTGCATATTTTCTAGTGGTGGCCAACATTAGAACCAGCCTAGTCGTACTGACTGGATCAAGGTAGTAATGAATAGAAAAATAGATTAATTAACATGATTCGATTGATGTGTTCTCGTCTAATTAACCGAACTGGGCCAAGGGGAGGTTGTACTAGGACTAATAGGTAATAGTTAGTAATGCACACTATGGAGATGAGCCAAGTCGCATAGTGAAATTTGACTCTCACTTTTGACCGAAGGGAATGGTGAACTTAAAGTACCATCCTGCATGCTCAACGCAAGACAAGAATTAGGTTATCCGGTGATACTGAGTTGGGGGATCATTGGGAGCACAATATCCTAGTTGCTCTCTATTATTGATTTTTTCTTGTGGTAGTTAGTTTAGTTTACTTTCTTATTGATTATTGCAACTCCCCCCTTTTGGGGAATAGAGTCAGTTAACTACTCGAGTTGCATTTTAGTGAATTTGTCTTGAGTCTACCTATTCCCTGTGGGTTCGATCCTAACCTTAGTTAGGTTCTATTTCTTGATAGTGACCACTTTATCCTGTAACAAGGAGGTATAACTTGTGGGACATCAATATTTTGGCGTCGTTGCCAGGGAATACGACTAGATTTAGTAGATTCACTAGTAATTCGAGTTCTAACCCTTAGTTCCCATTATTTTACTTTTGTTTTTTTTGTTATTGCAGGGCGTATGAGTAGTGTATGCCCAACACTCCGAGACAAGGCAATCTCATAACTTCATTTGATCAAGAGATCCATTGAAATATAAGAAGAATAGCCCAAGAGAATGCTAACAACGTGGCCGATTGATGTGCTGTCAAAATGCATCACATTTGATGCCAAAAACAAGGGATTTCGCAAGTCCTTAATGCAACTTTTTATGTTTTTTATGTGTTTTGTGTTTGTTTCTGTAGAAAATATAGGTTGGCTTAATCTTGGGGAAAAGTAGTAGATTTTGTTGAATTTGAGGAACTACGAGACCTACTATGAGTCTTAGCCCAAGCTACGAGTCGTAGGGGACGAATGTAGTGATTAATAGCTTCCAAAGATCAAAATCTGAGAAATTGAAGTTCAGCCATACAAGCCCAAGGTACGAGTTGTAGACCAGACCACGACTCATAGCATGGATCGTAGGAGTTAAATCCAAAATGCCAACTATTGACTACAAAATCCCGATTATGACTCGTAGGTCACCCTACAAGTCGTACCTACAAGACATAACTGTTGTTGACCAACTTTTCTTATTTATTTTAAGATGCTTTTTGTAAATAGTATAAGTTAGGGTTTCTAAAAGAGAATCAGTTTCTAGAGAAAAGAATATATCTTTTGTAGAGATCAATTTTCTAGGGCCTAGTATAGATAATTAAGGTTTCACTTTGAAGACCCAATTTGGGGATTTAGAATAACTTGTAATCAAACTCCATTATTCAAGCTTATGAATCCAAAATCAAGGTGGTATATTGTTCTTCATTTTCTTTGGGTGATCTCTGATCTATGTCTATTTCATTCATTGTTTGTGATTTTTCCCAACCTATGAGTAGGTTTAAATGACCCCAAAAAAGTGCTCGAAGATGTGCCTTGAAAGTGTCCATAATCGTGATTTCCATATTTCTAAAAATCCGTTCATGATGTCAAAAATCCGACTTTATATTCTTGATCAGGGGGTAAATTTGAGGGGGAAATGGGCCTAACCCTGATTTTAGAGCAACCGTATCAAAATTTCATTATCCCAAAAGTTCCATTCCCAGAATCAATCTACGTTGGTACCGCAACGTGTAGTCATCACAGACCTGTGTAAAAATTTCCTTGTGTTAGGTCCGCATTGTAGACCAGAGGAGGACCTATGTTATTTTGTTGCCAATTTTTCCAGTTCGGTCCAAGGCCTTTGGGTCTTAGGTGTAAGTCTTTCCATATGTAAAAACAACTATACTTAGCGATATTTCAATACCATATCATACAAGACATTCTCCAATACTCTCTCAAACTCTTACACAAATATTTCACTCAAAATCAAGGTTCCCAAACTCATTCCGGATCTTAAGGAATTCACTCAAGCTTCAAGTATCAATTCAAATCTTGTTCAAGAAAACCTCTAAAATTAAGGTATGTGTGTTTCAACCACTGGGTCTTTCCACCCATGGAGCCCAAGCTTCCTTTTTACCTAAATTATATGTTTCTAAATTGATTTACTTATGAGTCTTCCTTTTATTAATTTAACTATGAACTATCTTGGGGTTTTGCAAGAGTATGACTGTTTAAGCATGTTTTGAGCTATGAATCTATGATCTATTTGGAGATTTGATGAAGGGTTTCAAGGTGTATTGTAAGAGGGTATTACCAACTGTTGGTGGACTGATTTACTTCAAGTTTTCTTACATAATTTCACTCTTGAATTGAATGGTTTTAAACTAGCATTACACACCCACCAAGTGTTTGATAAAATATCCAATTTAGGTTTCTTGAGCTATTGATGATCCATTGCATGCCCTATTACTTCAATGACTTTATTATGATGAAAGGAAGGTATATATGTGTTTATTTAATGAAAGGTATCTTTAGTGTTGCAGGTTGACTATAACAAAGTTGAGGGATTGGTACGTTAAACACCTTGATTGGAGGTGGTTGACGCATTAACTAAGTTGAGGGGTTGATACCTCAAACATCTCCAAGGGGTGGTTTACTGTAGATTCCAAGTACTAAGTGGTTTGGTCTATGAAAATGGTCTCTTCCTACACATGTAATACATTCTATATAAGCATGTTTTACTTCATGCATCATTCATGCATACCATATTGCTATTATGTTCATTCAAAGTACTAACAAATACTCTATGCCTACATGATGTTAACATGTAGAAACCAGAGCCCCATTTGATTATCTTCATCCTCCACATGGCTACTATGACTTTCGAAGCAAGCTTGGTGAGTCCTCAACTCCGAGGATGTATTTCTCTTGATTTCATATTATGTATAGATTCTTCCTATGTTAAACACTTATGACTATGAGGGTGAGCCCGGATATTGTCTTGGCCCCGGCTCCTATCTATGTATTAGAGGTGTTGTTAGAACATTTTGATGTATTAATGCTATGATCTCGACTTTCTAAGTTTCTATGGTATGAAAGATATCCCTTAGCCCTGTATTTCCCCTTTTTCTATCTATTGTTGTCGAATAAATTACTTGCACGACCAAGGATTTGTAATGATATGCTAAGAGGCTTGTTTGGGGTCCCTTCGGGTTCACCATTTGCTGTGTCACATCTAGGACCTAAGTCCAGGTCGTGACATAGCTAAACCCTACAAATTGGGGTTGTAGGACCATGAGTAGCAAGCTTCTAATAACCCCGATTATTTGCATTTCTTTGATTAGGTATTTGCATACATTGTCCATTCTCCTTCGGATTGCTTCTTGTTTAGTGGTGGCCAACACCAAACCCTACTTAGTGTCTTGATCCCGACAAAGGTAGTGATGAATAGGAAAAGGAGATGGCTGACAAGATTTGATTGATGTGTTCTCATCTAATCAACCAAATCCGACCAAGGAGAGGTTGACTAGGACAATGGGTAACAGTTAATTGGCACACCATGGTTGTCGACCAAGCACCCTAATGAAATTTGACCTTCACATTTACCAAATGGCTGGAAGAACATAAGTTACCATCCTGCATGCGATGTCCTAATTAAAGTTATGTTATCCAGGGTATTTGAGTTTGTAAACAAGTTGATCCTCAAATTGATTGTCTCTTCATGATTGTTAGTATTTCTTTTTTATTTACTTCACTTCAAATTGCAAAACCCCCATTCTAGAGAATATAATCGATTGGTTCTTGAAATGATTATTGGCGAGTCAATTTGGTCAAACCCAATATTCTCTATGGATTTGACCTTAGCCTCTGGTCAGGTTTATACTTGATAGCGACCATTTTACTCTTGGAGCGTGAACATCAAAATTTGTGGCGCCGTTGCCAGGGAATATGACTAGGTTTTTGACTTGATCTCACTAATAGTTAATTCAATTGTTAATTTCTAGATTCTCTTGTATTTTATTTTTTGTTTTCGTTAGCACTTTTTATACAGGAACATTACAGAGATTTCATTGTTGTTCTAGCCAAATTCTGATATTCAATAGAATACCAAGCAATGGACGGGGAACAAATTTTCATCACAAGTGATCTACTTCAATCAATACAGAGAAGTGTGCTGTTCTATGGTCAGCCATCTGAAGACCCTCACTCACATCTACAAAGGTTTTCACTGATATGTAGAGACGTTATGGGAGTATGACATCCAACTTTGGACACAATAGCTCTTCAAGTCTTTCTAATGGCCCTTCAATGTGTTGCAACATAGTGGTGGTTTATGCTTCCTGAAGATGTGTGTACTAATTGGGGAGAAGTGTAAAAGTGTTCATAGCAAGTTTCTATGATAAATCTGACAAGTACCAACTACAGGATCAAATCGTAAACTTCCAAGAGTCTCTAGTGATTCGTTAAGTGCAACTTGGTAAAGGTATAAAGGGTTGGTGGAGAAGGCCCAAAATCATGGTCTGCCAGATGATGAACTAACGACAAGCTTCTATCGAGCACTAAACTTTACATAACAAGCTTAAGTGGATGCTCTATTTACAGGGGATTGTTGGTCATTTTTGAAGAAATTATTTGCTAAAGTCACTGAATATATGGACAAGTTTTCTGCCATTTATTAGATCTACCAACTGCTTCTTGAGCACCCAGCTGGCCAAACTAGTACGTTCAGGAACATTCTATCCAAGAAGGAATGAATAGAGAAAACCCTTGGTTCAATCTACCGCAATAACAATGCACTGTGGGTGAATCTTCCAAGATCTAGGGCATGTTTGAAAAACCGATCAAGAGAATGGAAACACAAGAGGACATGATGTGGGAAATCAAATTTGACATCATCAAGCTGAACTATAAAGTGAACCAACAAGCATTGGTAATTCAATGACTTGATGACAAGTTTGATCTTGTTTCCATGCAATTGCAACATATTCAAGGTGATCGAACAAGAAGTGCAAGAAATGGTGATAAGGGAACGTCGAACCATGACGAAGTCTAAGTACTCATAAATGACTAAGCCGATTCACGACATTAAATAAGATGCTTCTTGGGAGGCAACCCAAGTACTTTCATGTTTTTGGATTGTTTTGAGTTTATTGTGATTGTTTGAGTTTCTAGGTAGTGGATTAATTTTTATTTTGATTTTGAGAAATGTTGAATCAGTTGTGCAATTTGAAGATTGGTCTATTTTGAGATGTTGGTTTGCAGGTGTTAAGTGCTGAAAGTTTGAAGAAAATATCATTTGAAGTAGCCTCTGCGACTAGGCCTACAAGCTATGGTGCACGCTAAGACTCGTAGTCATGCCTCGTAGAAGGTAACAATGATAATCTTAAAGTTAGCACTCCCACTACGAGCCAACCTTACGACTCATAGTCCAAACTACAAGCCGTAAAAGTGGTTCGTAGTATCCAGGTATGTTTTCAAAAATTTTCTAAGTCTTTAGTGACCTACGAGACTAGGACCTATGGGTCGTAGTCTGACCTACGACTCATAGTCGGGGTCTCATAGACCTGACTCTGAGAATTCAAAAGTCGGGCCTATTGGGGTATATTAAAGGTCAAAATTATTTTTGACCCTTATTCCCCATTCTAAACTCTTATACTCCCCCAATTCGGTCCCAAAAATATTTTCCCACACTGTTCTGATCAAATTCCCAGCATACCCATGTCATTTTTTGATGAGCATCAATATTTAGGGTTTCAACTTCTCCTTTTTTTTCCCATTTTGTTCAATTGTTAATCGTCTTCTCTTGAGGTATGTTCTTTGTTAAATTTTGAGCACAAATTTTGTGTCTTATGGAATATTATATTATTGTGTTTGAAACTAACGTTGAGAGTACCCATAAGAGAAATTATGCATATGAATGAGAATGGGGATTTTTATATATTAGAATTCCCTAAGGTTGTTCTTATGTGTGAGATTGCCCTTGTTGTTTGGTTGTGATGATTATATTTTACCATATATATTGTTGATCACATTCTTAAAATGAGTGTGTAAGGGTTGGTTGACTGACTATTTCATGTTGATGTGAAATTTTGTTGTGGGTGTGCCTATTGGATTGTAAATGGTGATTGAGAAGTCTTATGTGCAATTTTGCATCCAATCCCTTGAACTTCCATGTTTCTGTGTTAGTGTTGCTATCGTAAAGTCTAGGATTAATGATATTTTCTTGAAATTCTCAAATATGTTGGGACATTGACGTTTGATTGTTGATTATGGGTTGAACTGTGGGATAAGTTTTGATTTGTGTTGTCATGCTTGGGTATTGGGTGTGTTTGTTTGCTTGTCAATGGTTATTAAAAATTTCTTTGAATGTTGTTTGAATTATATCGTTGTTGATTGTGGTTTGTGGTTATGTTGAATATACCATAGGTGTCTGATATTCTTTGCTACGAGGGCTACCTACGACTCATAGAAGGACCTACGAGTCGTGGTGGCCCCTCATAGGGATAATAATTACTTATGGTCCCTTAACACTTGCCATACAAGACCTACCTACGGGTCATAATGTCAACTAAGAACCATAGTGGGGGTCTCGTGAGCATGCCTTGTGCTTAAAAATGTTACTGAAATTGGTATGAACCAGCCTACGATTGATAGTCTCCACTACGAGTCATACATATGCCTCGTACCAATTTTGAGTTTGATTTTTCTCTTAGGTACCTTTGGAATACGAGGCCACAGTATCAATTATAGGTCACCCTATGAGTCGTACCTGCACCTCGTACCTGCAACCTATAACTGGTGCAGTTTTGGTTTTTTGTGTGTTTACATTTTGATTTTGTTTCTTTTGATTCCTTTCTTTGTTTGTGATGTTCGTTTGAGCTCATTGTTGGTTCGTAATGCAAATTTTAGGGACAATGGCTTCTAAGGGTAGAAGAGCTGCTATCCAAGCCTTAGGTAGGAGGTTATTAGACAAAGACTTAGACAGTGAGCAGTCAGATGGGTCTAATGAGGAGTTGAACCTACAGGTAAAACCTGAGGCAGATATGCCTCAAATGAGAGCTAGGGCTGCACTAACACCGATGGTGGTTGAGAGTACCTCCCAATCTAATGAGGAGGGTATAGAAGAGTGAAGTGAGGATGGTTTTGAGTCTAACACCAGGTCTGAGGAGGACACAATGGCATCCCAATCCTCGGTCGACCCATCTATCTCAGCTCAAGATCTGTATTATCACCGATGGGGGATCGAGGGAATGGAAGAGATCTATAACAAGTGACTAGTGCCAAAGGGACAGGGGAAGCCTGTCAGATAGTTTCATGTAGATCCCAGGTTAAATGACTCAAGGTTGAGTTGAGTTCCAACTCAGGAGGTGAAGATCGATAGGAACGGGCTTTGGTTGTTGTCAGAGAGGCTAGGCAAGTATGCCCCACTTCTAGTTTGAGACTTCTGCACTGCCTATGCTGCTATCATCCTTCGAGATCTTCCCAAGGGAAAGAAGGCTATGGATGAGCCCCGGTTACACAGGGTATTAATTCATGGTTAAAGGGTTAATATTTCCAAGGAGACTATCCACCGGGTACAGTTCAGGCCTAACTACAAAGTTCCATGACACATAGCCAAGTATGACAACAAAATAGATAAGATGAGGCATGCTATGATTGGGAAGAATGTGGATTTGAAGACCGAGCTCCTCAGAAGGGTGGCGACCTAGATAGTAGAGGGTGATGCCTAGCCTACATAGGTCACCATACACATCGAGCCTATGATAGTGTATTCCCACTTATCCTTTCATGCTAAATTCTGGTGGGCCATTATTCGGTCTCGCATTCAGCCTATATTCATGGATAATGTCATCACCTTAGAGCGACCTATGTTACTAGTCAGCATCTTAGCTGGCTATGAGATTGACTGGGCCCGTGTCATGGATGAGAAGATTCACGAGTCTGCGCTCTAAATGAATACCTCATTGTCATTTCCTATTTTGATACAAAAATTATGCAATGAGGCTGGAGTGCACATCTCTCTCCATATAGACCCACACGTCGAGACCCTTCACATTGTGGATCCCAGCCTGATCAAGGCAGATGTTAACCTAGTGGCCCTCTAGAGAATAGCTCCCCTTCCCAGTCCTAAGCTCATCCGTCACGAGCCATCTGCCTAGGTCTCTACTCTAGCTACCATTATTTCTACTCCAGTTGCACTAGAGCAGTCTATAGCAGTTGGCACTGAGACGGTTCCCTCCACAACTACACCTATACCAGAGCCATCTACTCCTCAAGTTCTTTCTGTAGACTTTCCTATTATGTCTGCTATTGCATTTCAGGCCATGGTTCGTAGGTTATCTAGGACAGAGGCTCAGTTAGCCAGGTTGATGGAGCAGATCAAGCCATAGGTTCGCCAGACAGTCCAGGCTTCAAAGGAGTAGGCCAAGGCATTCACCCTATCTGAGTTGGATCAGAGAGTTGCTCTAGTAGATGCTAGGGTTGACGCTTTCGAGGCTAGGGTCCAGAAGAGGCTTGAGGGAGCATGACCTACAGATATGGCTATTATACAGTAGGAGTTGGAAAGGTTCAAGGCCACTTGATGACATCATTAGCATCCCCGATCGCAGCCCCGGAGGAGGCACATACGGATGAGGACTTGATTGATCTATCCGAAGATCGCCCATATGCTCCCGAGAAGAGGCCTCTAGAGGGTGATGATGCAGATTTATCCTAGAAGAGACAGGGGACTGCTGAGAAGGAAGGGTAGCTAGAGGAGCAGATTACTGACCTGGTGATGAAAGAGTCTATATAGACGGAGCAGCATAGGTAGGCTCGAGAGCAACAGAGTTTACATAGAGCCAGCACATCAAGTTCAGCTGCAGCCCAGACCACCCCGGAGGAGAGAGCCCCTCAGGACTAGACTGATACTAGTGCTTGAGCACCACATGGATGTTTGATACTTTTGACCCCTGTTCCTGCTGCTACTTTTCGATACTTTATTTTCATTACTGTTATTTTTCTTGATAATTTGTTTTTACTGTGGTTTTTGGATAATTGGTTTTTGTTATTGTTTTGGATGATATGTTTTTATTTAAGTTTTATATATATACTTTGAGGACAAAGTACAACTTTTTGGTGGGGTATGAGAATCTTTGGACTGGGTGAAGTCTGAGTAGCCTTTAGTCCATAACTATCCTATTTTTGATATCCTACGGTTTTCTTACTGTGTTTCTTTTTCCTTGTGGATGATTTTACTTTATGTTGAACCGACATGTTTTTGGTTTTGTAGATAATTTGTGGATATATGGCAATTAATACTTTTGGCATGTATTTAGTTTTGAATGATTTTATTGAATGTGTTTAAAAATAGGTACCAACAACATTTTTGGTGATTGTTTGTTATACTTGCGATCTTGCATGAGTGATTGGTTTGTCAATGTTTGTTATGATGAAATGAAGGCAAGTTGATTCTTGACACATAACCTGTGAGTCTATGTTGATTATGTATCTAATGCCATGTGTGTGTGAGCTAATTTTATCATGTTCATGCATTGTATACTGATTAAGAATTTTCCCTGTCACTCTGAGTTGGACTAGAGATTTTGTTGATTAGGAAAGGATCTTAGGAAGTTGTTCTTTAAATTAGTCTACTTTTGCCTAAATGACTCAACAAATGAAAGCGTTTACCCCTTGTTCTAAACATTTGAGCCTTACATGTATCTTTTCTTTCTTGATACCTAGCTATCCTCACCTTGTCTAGTGAAATACCTTGATATTGACCCTGGTCTATCCTGGAACATGTGAACCTTGATTGAGGCAAAAAACCTAATTTGAGGGCGGCTACCAAAAGTGGCCCTGGTTTAGGGAATGGATATTGTGTATTTCACCTTAGGCTAAAAGCCTAAGTTGAGGGTGGCTAATGTTATGGTATAGTAGCAAAAATGAGGTGATTAGTTGGAAATGAAACAAAAATGGAAAATCATGTCCCGGGTGAGAGAAAAGAAGAAAAGTTACCTTAAAATTAGAAGAATAGCAAAATAAGTTAAAAAATAAGGCACAAGATAAAAGATGAAAAGAAAGGACCCGAAAAAGCTCGAAAATGAAGAATAAGGGAGGCCAAAGTGAAAATGGTTGAGTTATTAAGGTGAAAATATTGAAAAACGTGGTTCAAGGATGGCTTTTAGTCACTAATTACCCAAAAGTACCTTATCAAAGCCCTATGAGCCTACGTAACAAGCCTATGAAGTCCTAAGGTGATCCTAATCCAAAGTCAACAACCAAAGTGTGAGTATATGGGCAAGCCTATGGTATTGGTTATAATGCATGAATCTCGTTTATGTGAGTGAGTATGCTTGCATAGTCCCTCAATCTTCTTTGATTGCTTATTGAGTGAAAAAGATGACCTTTTTTTTGTGAGGGAATTTGCGCTGCATGGTTAGCATATGACTTGTTCAATGATTGTGAACTGTTGATACTCCTTAGCTTGTCATAGTTGGATTGTCAAATGCATCAAGGTGCCTTGATTTGCTTGGTAGCTACATAATCAAGTTTTGGAAATTATAGTTGGGTACCTAAGCTGAAATTAAGAGAAGTATATGCCACTAGAATGATTGCTATGTATTACTTATTGTCTATTTAGACTGAGTCATTGCTTGAGGACAAGCAACGGTTCTTAGTTGAGGGTGTTGATGTGATGTAAAAATACAACAAATTTAATGCCTAAAACAAGGGATTTTGCAAGTTCTTAATGTGACATCTTATGATTTTTATGTGTTTTGTATTTGTTTTTATAGAAAATACTAATTGGCTTAATCGTGGGGAAAAGTAGCAGATATTGTTGAATTTGAGGACCTAAGAGACCCACTACAAGTCATAGGGGACAACCGTAGTGATTAACAACTTCCAAAAATCAAACTCTGAGAAATTGAAGTTCAGCCATATGAGCCCAGGGTGCGAATAGACAATGACTCGTAGTATGGATCATAGTATTTAAATCCAAAATGCCAAGTGCTGACTACGAAAGCTCGATTACGACTCATAATTCACCCTACAAGTCGTACCTATGAACCGTAACTGCTGTCGACCAACTTTTCTTATTTATTTTAAGGTCCTTTCTGTAAATAGTATAAATAGTATAATTTAGGGTTTTAAAAAAAGAATCACTTTGTAGAAAAAAGAATATACTGTAGAGAGTAATTTTCTAGGGTTTTATGTAGATAATTAGGGTTGCACTTTGAAGACCCAATTTGGGGATTTGGAATCACTTGTAATCAAACTCCATTATTCAAGTTTGTGAATCCAAAATCAAAGTGGTTTATTGTTCTTCATTTTCTTTAGGTAATATCTCAACTATGTCTATTTTATTCATTGTTTGTGATTTTGCCCAAGCTATGAGTAGCTAAACCCCCACAACTTGGGTTTTTCGGAACCATGAGTAGCTAGCTTCTAATAACCCGGATTACTTGCATTTTTTTGATTGGGTATTTGCATGTATTTTCCATTGTCCTTTGGATTACTTGTTGTTTGGTAGTGAACAACACCAAACCCCGCCTAGTGGCATGATCTCGACCAAGGTAGTGATGAATAGGAAAAGGAGATGGATGACAGGATTCGATTGATGTGTTTTTGTCTAATCAACCAAACGTAACCAAGGAAAGGTTGACTGGAATAATGGATCATGGATAGTTGGTACACCATGGTTGCTGACCAGGCGCCATGGTGAAATTCGACCTTCACTTTACCAAAGGGCTGGAAGAACCTAATTTACCATCTTGCATGCGATATTCTAATTAAAGTTATGTTATCCGAGGTATTTGAGTTAGTGAATCATGAGGAACACAATTCCCATGTTGATCCTCAAATTGATTGTCTTTTTGTGATTGTTAGTATTGCTTTTGTATTTACTTCAGTTCAAATTTGCGCCCTTTCTAACTCTTGTGTCCTCCTTCTCTGCCTCTGGTCCTCCAATTTATGTGCAAAAGCTTGCATCCTTGCTATGTCCATGTCTTTATTCAAGGAAGAAATAGTATAGTCTATGACCAGATACATATCCAATCTATCCACATATCGATGAGCTCTATCTGCCATAGTAGCAACTACATTAGGAGCATACCTGGATAGGGAATTAAATTGTGGCTATACTCCCTCAGGCTCATATTCCCCTGTAGAGATTCAGTAAATGATCTGCATGGGCCTCTCGAATCTCCAATGGCAAGTAATGGTCAAGAAAGGCCTCTTTGAACTCCTTCCAGGTAGTTGGGTGTGCATCTATATCTTTGGACTGCTTCCATGCTTCATACCATAATATAGCCACATCCTTCAACTGATATGCTGCTAACTCAACAGCTTTTGTACCATTGACATGCATAACATCTAAAGTACGTTGAATCTGATCAATGAAGTCTTGGGGATCTTCATTAGGATCAGACCTAGTGAAGGTTGGAGGGTCCAAATTAAGGAAGTCCCGTATCCTAGTGCCAGCTATCCTATTTGAACCACCTGCACCTATAATCAGACCTTCCTGTCTTTGATCTTGGCCAGCAACTATACGAGTCAATAGTTGGACTGTATTTCTCAGATCCTATACTGTAGCATCGATAGGTGATTCTGGGGGAATTCCACTACTTTTGGGTTCATTAGGAGCTGGGGGGTTTAGAGATGTCTGTGATAGAGACTCGTCTTGAGCCTCATTTAGTTGTCTCATGTGATTGGCTGAACCAGCCACCACTTCTACTGCCTTTCCTTTACCTTTATTCTTTCGAGTTTCTGGCATACTTGCTCGCTGTACAAAACAATTTAGGAGTTAGACATAATTCACCTAGCTCTATGGCACGATCT